>JAKKZN010000007.1:865562-877278 GCA_033441825.1 Pangasius elongatus | reverse complement strand
GTATTCCGTACACTCCAGTATTCCATACATTTCATTATTCTTTACACTCCAGTATTCCGTACCCTTCAGTATTCCTTACAATCGATCTTATCTGGTTAATAAAATGATGAAATAAAGTTAAATGCATTAAATATAACCTGGGGCTGTTATTTATTTATTTATTATTATTTACTTTATTCTCTTTTCCTGACAGATTTGCTACATGACATGAACAGCGCGGATTGGGAAGCGTTACCAAAGCTAATGCCGTGGAGTGGGAAAACGTTTTTCCTTGACTAATTAAGCGTTCACGCCAGCGTACGGTTCACTTCCAAATAGCGTCTTTAGAAAGTAGAAAATTGGCAAATGAAAAAAATTCTAAAATCTGAATCAGAGAGTCAATATCTGTAAAGATCCAGACTCCCTGTGGTCCTTACACGCAGAAATGTCATGCATTGTTTCTTTTTACGAGTTAAATAAATAATATTCGAGCTTCCCGAAGTCTGAAATTTCCCAGCGGTGTGGAATCGCAGCAGAACAGCTGCACGTGTCGACGGAGTGAAGAAAAATGGCAGAATCGTAGCATCTAGTGTTTATTTGAACAAAACCGCATTAAGCACTAAGTTACATAGTTGAGGTCCAAACCATCAAGACAGTCATGACACACTTTGTAAAATCAGCCGGAGCATAAAATTATGAAAAAGAAATTCTCTTTTCTGCCGCAGACTGGAGTTTTTTTCTAATTGAGTAATAAAGTGTGAGTATCAGCTGCCATGGAGCGCATTTTGTTCTGGATCGAAACAGCATGACCAAACAGTGTCACTATAACCATCGAGTGTCACGTAACACAGCGCCAGTGTGTGTGTGTGTGTGTGTGTGTGTGTGTGTGTGTGTGTGTGAGAGAGATCATAAATCCCACTCGGTCTGTGTGTTGAGTGACACATATTTGAGAGTAAAAGTCTAATGTCCCGAGCTTAAGTGTCATCATCGTTTACCTCAGTGCTCGGACGACAAACTCGTAAATTTCGCTTAAAATAAAACGTTTCCAAGACGTCATTTAACAACATCCAGCTTTTTCCGTACAGTTCAGGATTCCTTACACTTCAGAGTCTTTTCCACTAAAGCTCAGGATTCCCTATGCTTAAATATTCCTTACAATTCGGCATTCCTTACAGTTCAGCATTCCCTATATTTAAACAATCTTTACACTTCAGTATTCAATACACTTCAGTATTGCCTACAGTTAATTATTCCGTACACTTTAGTATTCCATACATTTCAGTATTCTGTACACTTTAGTATTCCCGACACTTCAGTATTCCATACATTTCAATATTCCATATACTTAAACATTCCTGACACTTCAGTATTCCATACATTTCAGTATCCTGTACACTTTAGTTTTCCCAACACTTCAGTATTCCGTACACTTCAGTATCCCGCTTTCCTGTGAGGTCAACATGAAACAGAAATATAAACCTCATTTATCTTCTGTAACGTGACTTGTTTCTGAGTACGACAGCAGGATAAATAGAGTTTATTAAGTACAAACTGCATGATCTCAGCTCGCAGTATGCAGTGGCAGTCTAATGCTAACGCTAACGCTAAAGCTAAATGTCCATCTGCCCCCGTATGAGCCATGGCTGCGTGTTTAGAGTTGATGCGGAGCGATCCGTTACTGACAGGACCCGGGAAATTCAGGATGTAATTCAGAGCGTCACACTTGTTTATTTGTCTCTTTGTCGGTTAGCGTGTTAAAGTAGCGAAGTAGCTCAGACGCCAAAAGCCAGCTCGAGACTCTCATCTCACACACACACACACACACACACACACACACACACACACACCAAGTGATCTGCTGAAGGACGCTCAGACTTATCACCCTCTCAGAGGTCCTCCAGAGAGTGGCACGTGAAATCGCTGCAGCAGAAACGCTCCGTATCGACGCTGCGTACACATGACCTCATTTCGCATGCCTGAAGCCGAGTCTGGCTCGGACCTCGCTCGCTCGCTCCTGATGGGACTTTTCCGTTCAGGTCCACGGTGATAAATAAGAGTCCTGACAAGGAGAGAAATTCGATTATCGCCGCCATTCTTGCTTATTATTGCTTTGCATTTTTGCGGCGTGAGAAGACAAGACTTTAAAAAAAACAGAAAAGCACCTTGTGTATCTTGACAGAGTTATCAGGATTCCTGCGCTGAGGGTATTTCAGACGAGGAGGATGTGCTCTGATATTCCTGGCCTCGTCTCGTCCTGGTTGTGTTGCAGATGGATGAGTCTCGGGCTGAATCTAAGAGAGACCAGAGTCACGACCAGAAGAAAAAAGTCGACCTTACGTGACCTTATCCTGTCAGTTTAAATGCATGCACGTTATGGTGGACCACGCGGGACAAGATTACAAACATCAATATTCATCTGGAGAACAAAAATTATTCCTCCATAAATTATTACGCATATATACAGTATATAGACACAAAGTCTGTCAATCAGCCTCAGTGGGCGGGGTCAGCTATTTATGATATGCTTAAGCTTCATGATTTGCATGAAAATCTGAACCAGATTTTCAGCATCACACAACAATTGAACTGAGATTGTTGTCAATTCTATGCTAAATTAGCTATGATGCTGTAAAGTGACAAATCTAAGCGGTTGTCTCGAAATATTTTTTCAGTTCCCTGCTCACGACTGCCTTTAGTTCCTGAAAAAATAGAGCCAAACTGTGGTTTTTATCTTATCCTGTCATATCACATGTGTATAGAGGCATTATGAAGAAGCTTGGAAGGAAGTAACGTAGCTCGTTGGTGACTCTGGGGTGTGTGTAGCTAGCACAGTTAGCATAAAGCACTTGCCTAAAAATCAAACGTTTTAAACCGTGTGTATAAATCACACACTGGGTTACGATACTGGGCTGAAAGTTATATATTTTGGCTACAGTTTGTCTTCTAAACGCTAAAAAAATCAACTGGACAGGCCACGCCCACAAACATCAAACTACAAACACCTTGAGCAGCATTACAGTTTCTAGTGTGAACATCGGATTGTTATGCGACCGTGTACGACCGTGAAGTTCTGAAAGTCTGAAACTGTATTATTCCGCTTTATCCGTGATTTATGACCAGAACTCCAGAACGTATCACTTCGACCTTTTCTGTGACCGTCCTAGCGATGTTCCCTGTCTCCGGCTCTGATCTGTGGAGGACGGAGAGCGAGACTGACAGCAGTGAGGTCTCGGCGGAGATCTGCATCACCCGCATCAGCACAATCGTGAGCAGAGAGAGAGAAGGTCGATCAATGTCCTGCTCCTGCTTCCCCTCAACGCCGGATTACTGCAGCACCACAGCAGGCTACGACGTCCATCGCAAACAAACACGTGGATCACATGTAACTCTTTCTTCAGAACCTGATCACATGGTGTGTTTGGAGAACCAATAGCATGACACGATGACTTTTAACCTTACATCAAGTTTGCAGGAATTTTAGATTTTGATACGTGACCCCGATTCAGCTTGATTTTATAAGCAGCTTTTTAAGTACAGCTCTTATTTTTGCCCCCAAATTAGAAGTACACAAGGCGGCGCTTTCTGCATGATTGACACTCGCAGTAGCCACGCCTCTTTTTCCTGATTGCTTGGATGTTGGTGGTCCTTGTAATGTTTTTTCTGACAGCCCGGATGAAATTTATGCTTGTGCAAGATATTACAAATTTTATTTATATTAAACAATTGTTTAGTTATTTTATGTTTAATGTGTGTTTGATGTGTGTTTGGCATGTGTTTAGTGTGTTTGATGTGTGTGTTTGATGTGTTTGGTGTGTGTTTGTGTGTTTAGCGTGTTTGGCATTTATTTAGTGTGTGTTTGATGTGTGTTTAGCGTGTTTGGCATTTATTTAGCGTGTGTCTGATGTGTGTTTGGTGTGTGTTTATGTGTGCTTGGCATGTGTTTGGTAATAGTTTGCTGTGTTTGATGTGTGTTTAGTGTGTGTTTGGTGTGAGTTTGATGTGTGTTTGGTGTGAGTTTGATGTGTGTTTGATGTGTGTTTGATGTGTTTGGAGTGTTTGATGTGTGTTTGGTGTGTGTTTGGTGTGAGTTTGATGAGTGTTTGGTGTGAGTTTGATGTGTGTTTGGTGTGAGTTTGATGTGTGTTTGGTGTGTGTTTGATGTGTGTTTGGTGTGTTTGGAGTGTTTGGTGTGTGTTTGGTGTGAGTTTGATGTGTGTTTGGAGTGTTTGGTGTGTGTTTGGTGTGAGTTTGATGTGTGTTTGATGTGTGTTTGGTGTGAGTTTGATGTGTGTTTGATGTGTTTGGAGTGTTTGATGTGTGTTTGATGTGTGTTTGGTGTGTGTTTGATGAGTGTTTGGTGTGTTTGGAGTGTTTGACGTGTGTTTGGTGTGAGTTTGATGTGTGTTTGGTGTGTTTGGAGTGTCTGATGTGTGTTTGGTGTGTGTTTGGTGTGAGTTTGATGCGTGTTTGGTGTGTGTTTGGTGTGTGTTTGATGTGTGTTTGGTGTGTGTTTGGAGTGTTTGATGTGTGTTTGGAGTGTTTGGTGTGTGTTTGGTGTGTGTTTGGTGTGTTTGGTGTGTGTTTGGTGTGTGTTTGGTGTGTGTTTGGAGTGTGTTTGGTGTGTGTTTGGTGTGAGTTTGATGAGTGTTTGGTGTGTTTGGAGTGTTTGATGTGTGTTTGGTGTGAGTGTGATGTGTGTTTGGTGTGTTTGATGTGTGTTTGATGTGAGTTTGATGTGTGTTTGGTGTGTGTTTGGAGTGTTTGATGTGTGTTCGGTGTGTGTTTGATGTGTGTTTGATGTGTGTTTGGTGTGTGTTTGGAGTGTGTTTGGAGTGTGTTTTTGTGCCACAGCCGTCCTTCCCAGCCCACACTGGCGCCGTGGAAAGGCATGATTCAGATGGTGAGGTCGAGCAGCACCTGTTCCTGTTCCTGTTACTCCACCGCTGGTCGAGGAACTTTACAAGGTGAGAAGAGCGAGAGACGAAACAGCTGAAAGAGCAGACAAGCGCTCAGCTGCAGTCACCAATCATCCTTCAATCAATCACTGTCACCGTCCAGCGTCCGGGTGCTGAGGACCGGCTCGGGTGGACCGAACGCCGCCGCTCTCAAACGCTCGGGGACTGGAGAGCTATGGCAACCAGGGGACGCGGGAATCAGGGATGGACAACAACAACAACTACCGTGGAGTACTATCCAAGAAATGTCTGGAATTTTGCAAGACAATGACCAGAACCCTGGAAAATAATAATAATAATAATAATAATAATAATAATAATAATAATAGAAGAAGAAGAAGAACAGTTCTGGAAATGTCTTGAATTTAAAGACACTCAATTCCAGATCTGAAAAAAAGTATGGAAAATCAGAAAATGATTATCTGTTGCCTTAAAAAATTAAACTCCATTAAACAATCTTCAAAAATGAGCCAAAAAAAAAAAAAGAAAACATAAAAAGTGTAGAAAAAGTCAAAGGTCTGGAATTTTCTCCCAAGAAAAGTGCAAGAAAAAAAAAATGGCACATATCTGAGATATTAGGTGATAAAGAGATCCTCTCTGATACTGAGATAAAGATCTGAACCTCTGATTAGACCGTATTTCTACCTCAGCCTTTTTGGCCGTACCTTTCAGAATATAAAGATGATTTCTTGCTGAAGTTATGCAAAACGTCTCGCTCGTTATTTATTTCTGTTTTTTTCCGTGATTTTAGTGTGAGTAATCTCGATTCCATCCCTTCTTCACAGGATCGAGTTGTATCATGTCACGGGGAGGAAAAGTCTCCAGGACAAATGACTGAACTTTTAGTGAGCTCGGATTGCGGAAGTCTAGGACAGAAGAAATAATAAAAAATGCTTTCAAGAAGAAAACTGAAATTCAGAATTATTCTTTCGTGGACGTAGTGGAGTGTTGTGTGCCTGGATTTATAGCTGATGTGGTTATAGTGATGGGGTGGAGGGGGTGGCTGTGGGGGTATTGGGTTGTCTGGTGGTGTGGTGGTGGTGGTGGTGGTGTTGGCCTTCTAACAGGTCGTCTTAAAACGACAGCACACGAAATGAACAGTAATCCTCAGTGCTGAAGAAATTGTCCTCACCACAAATGGGAATTCCATGAGAAAATTCGGAAGCATTTATTATTTATAGTGTCCTGTGTGATGCTCGGGGTGAAGGAGGCGGCGGCAGGAAATGGAGGTATATCACAAAAACATGTGATTCATGTGAACGCTGGCGCGCTTAGTGATGCGGAAAGATACAGAGATATTCTTTTTAAACGATGGCTGCATATGTGCCTGATTTATTAACACCATGCAGCGCTTCTCCACCGTAACGGATTCCTCCACGCAGAGGCTCATTAGCAAAACCCGACTAGCATTCAGCTCCAGCCTTTGTTATAAGACTTAAACTGTGTCTTTAAGTCCATTCCTGCTTCTGAATGCTGCATAATAGTTATTTAGCACTCTATAATTTGTGGGAATATCTCCATGCTTTGGGAAACCTCCAAGTCTCGGAGTCTGGCTGCTTTGCTTCAACTCATTATGCCTTTTTTTTTTTTTTTTTTAGAAACACAGATAACATTTCAAGGAGTCCCGAGAGGGATATGGTAATGAGATTTGGTTGGTCTTATACTTGTTCTTTTTGGGATGTTTTAATGAGGGGAAATCTTCTGGTTTTGGAGTACTAGGTTTAGTTTGGACGATGTTCTCGTGGTTGGGATTTTCTCTGTCTTTTAAGCATTCCTTTAGTTCTGTTTTTTAGAAATAAAGGTACTTTTTTTGGTTTCCCGAGGTATTATAGGCACATAGTCTTAATAAAATTCTCAAAGGTGCGGTCCACTCAAGGTCCATCTGATTAGTTTCAAATGTACACTACATACATTCATTAGAAATGAGTGGTCCATGAATGGCCTCCTGAGGATTTTCTCCTGCGTAAAAAAAAAACCCTGCATTTTCTTTTAAGTTTTAATCTTCGGAGTAATCTTTTGTCCTGCAGCGCTTTTAGGAAACCTCCCTGCACTCTCTTTTTCATGTCTTCTGGTGGATGCTTGGTGGAGTTCCTCTGGTGTTGGATGGAGGGTTTGTGGACCGAGGACCATCACACTCCATCATTCTTACTTTGTGTGGAGTTTCTCTGCCAGCGCACCCTTCTTCACCTCACAGGAATGTGGCTGCGCTCTCTCTCTCCCCATAGACACCGCACACTTTATTTCATTTAAGTTCAGACATTTCTTCTTCTTCTTCATCTTCTTCTTCTTCTTTTAAAAACATTATTTCTAATGAAATTAAAACATCGATGGAAATAAGCTTGGTCTTATCTGTCATTTCGAGCGCTGGCTCATCCATTCTCCTCTACTGGCTGTGTACTTTATGAAGGTACAACGGGACGCTTTTCAAGGAAGAACATTTGATAGCCAGACATGTGCCTCTCTGGAACCTATTAAGACAGTATATTAAACACATTCCCTCCCAGTGTGATTTGTACTAGCAGCCTTAACCCCTGACTTGCATCAAGGCTTTGGGAAACACAGAGCTCTTGACAGCAGAGTGATGGCTTTAGTTGGGACAGTACATGTTAATGTTATTGTCTTTGGCTCTCTCGCTGTGATACTTGCCCGCTCTGGTTTGCGCTCCATCCATTACACCATCTCATCAGCCGTTTTACACGCAGTTTTACAATTTTCAGTAACCTGATCCCGTGCAAAACTCGTAGGAATTGTAATAAGCGAGAACACTTTGCTAAGTTGCCAGTTGTTGCCTTTTTTCATGTGGCTTTTATCAGCTAAGCTTGTCATCTCACAACCAGAGTTTCTTGCAAATGTGGACATTTTCTAGTTTCTAGACAGCCTAGAACTTCCTTTAGTTGGTTCCGTTTCATAGAAACTAAAATACTCCTCCGGTACATTTTTCTTCCCAGAGGTACAAACATGAGAGCTGTAGCTCTTCGTAAATCTCTTTACAGCTACGTTGTTGGTTTACAGACGAGTTTCTTAATAGCTGTTTTGCAAATTTGTGGATTTTCTACTTTCTACAGTTCTGTTTCCTAGAAATAAAGGTACTGCTTGAGTATGTTATTGTTCCCAGAGATACAAACAACATTCCCAAAGAACTAACGGTCCTAACCAGGGATTGGAGATATGACAAAAATAAGACATTTCTAAGATACACGATATCTTTCAGGATATATAAGCTCGCAAACCTAAAAAAAGTGTATTGCGACATAATTAATCACGATATTAATGCATCATCATGTTGCCGAGTTCTAGTTCTACCCTTGGGGTTTCCCTCGTACAGGGAAATATTCGTAGGAATTGTAATGTGCGAGAGAGTTTTGCTAATTTGCCCGTTGTAACTCCACCTCTCACTATCTTTTTTGTAACTTTCCTTAAAATTAAGGAACTCTAGTGTTGTCCTGCGAGCTTCAAGAGCTACGTTAAAGTTTTTGGCTTTGGCTGGATTTCTTAATCTCTGTTTTGCAAATTTGGGAATTTTTTTTAAGACAGTCGACTTCCTGTGTGATCCTTTACTTGGCTCGGTCTTGAAGAAATAAAGGTTTTGTTTGGAAACATTTTTATTTCCTGAGGTACAAACAACATTAACGTACTCTCAAAAGTACAAAAAATGTCCTTAAAGTCCAACTATAAAGTCCAATACTCTGTTATGACACTAAATTCATTTTCCGAAAGAATTAGAGATGCAAACGTGTACTCTTCAGGACTCCTTCAGGGCTCCTTCAGGACTCCTTCTTTTGTAAAAATGATGAAGCAGGTCCACTTTCTCAGAAGCCGTCTCACTCAGCAGTTATAAAGTTTTCAACCTGATCTTGTGTAAAACTCGTAGGAACTGTACACAGGCGAGAACATCTTGCGTTCTCTCGTCTCAGCCTAACTTTATCCATTCGTGACTTTTCTTACAGTCCTGGGACTTGTAGGATCTACTTTTTTTCACCAAGATCTACGTAAATCCACATGAAGCTCACGGCCTCATAACCGGATTCTCATGAAATCATTTCTAGTTCTTGATTATTCTGTGAGTTGGCTCGGTTTTACCGAAATAAAGGTGCTGTTACATTTCACTTACATTTTTCTTCCCTGAGGTAATAACGCCATTAATGTACTCTCAGGAGTACAGCGGTGGTCTTAAAGATCTGACGAAGCATCGGTTAGTTTAAAAGATACACTCGATTTACTTTCCAAAGGTACAGAAGGCTCCATTTCTCAAAAGCAGCCTTACTCAACAGTTTTACAGTTTTCAGCAACCTGATCTTGTGCAAAACTCGTAGGAATTGTAACAGGCGAGAAGGTTGTGCGTTCAGCATAACTTTAACCATCCACGACTTTTCCTACAGTCATGGGACGTCTTTTTTTTTTTTTAACGTAGCTTTCATCAGGATCTACTCAGTAAATCTACGTTAAGGTCGTTGGCTCATAAACGGATTTCTTAATAGCTTGAGAAACGTGGAGCTCTCATTGTGACGGATGGGCGTCGTCTGTATTGTGACAGGAGGACGGTTTGTGTGCGCAAACATCGGCCGAGCTTGGCTTCGGGACTCGGCTGACTGTTGACACCTCCAGCTGTCTCTGGCATGAAGGCGAGATCCGACACTGCCGACAGAGACCCGGCCGGGCAGGGGGCCAGGCCAAGCCACAGCCGCGGGTTTCCACTTTCCTCTGTATATTTTTCTAATTCGGCCTCCTGCTCTTCCTTCTTTCTTTCTGTCTCGCCCCATTTTCTCTCTCACTCTTTCCCTTCCATTTGTCTTCTCCGAGCTCTTGCCTCTCTGCCGTCTCTGCCAGACGACGTTATGTAGAGCAAAAAGGGAGGTGAGATAAAGAAAGAGAAAGAGAGAGAGAGAGAGAGTGAGAGAGGAGGTATTGGCAGACTCGTCCCCTCCTCCCACTCCCTCTGTCTCTCCTTTAACCTGCAGTAGCTGCTGACCCCCCTCTCTCTCTCCCTCTCTCTCTCCCTCTCTCTCTCCCTCACACTTTCTCTCTCCCTTTCTCTCTCCCTCTCTCTGTCTCTCTCCCTCCCTCTCTCTCTCTCTCTCACACACACACACACTTGGCCAGTCTGACGGCCTCATGGAAGTTATAAAAACTGTTGATCGTGCAGAACGGGGAAAAGGAGTGATGTTGTGGCTGAACTTTTTTGGCTGAGATCCCTCTTTTTTCTGTTGCTTCGTTGCATCTTTATTTTCCATATCCTCATCTGGACTCCTGCTCAGCTTTACCATCCCTCAGGGCCTTTACTCGAGTTCCATGCTGAGCAAAAAAAAAATCAGATTTGTCCTAAAAATCAAAGCAACTGGGCCAACTGTTACAGTAAAATACGGAGTGACTGGGTGGCGTGATGGAGCACGTTACTGCCACCACCCTGGGGTTGATTATTTTCCTCTAACAGCAAGTCCCTCAGTGTTTTATTCCTCTTACTCACTGGCAATTTTCCAATGATTACAATATTTTTTATTTATTAAAGACATTTTACTGCATTCACATCATATCCATGTAAAGTAGCAGCTTTCCTACTCCAAGCGAGTAGTACTGCTGTACATCCACAGAAATCTTAAATTCGGTATTATTTCATATTTACAGCTGAAAAAATCTCTAGTAAAGACTCTATTAAAGATTAGGAAAGGTATCATGCTAATGTTTAACACTAGATATTATTAGATAAATAACTCCAACTGCCAGGTTTATCCAGTAAACACAATCGCAACGCGTGAACGCTCTCAGGTCGGAATGACGGGAATTCTCTCACATTCGGCTGTAATTTATGTGGATGATTATAGAAGGAAAAAAATGCAGAATCATGAAAAATTTGAAACACAAAGTTGATTTGGTTTGTATTTAGTTCTCTTATATGAAGTAAATAAGTGATACATATAAGTTTACTTCAGTTTTTCAGAGTCACTTTGAGATACAATTTCATTATAACACAAACGCTAGCGATCTGATTAGCGCTGCTAATGCTTACATGCAGAAGCTAGCAGCTAGTAGCTAACGCTGCATTTGGTTAGCATGAATCCACACAGATTAGATTAGATTTAACGTGACTAGCATAGGACTTTGTACCTATGCTAACTCTGTGTGATGATGCTGCATGAATGATGGGGTTCGATGATGTTTATTGGTTTGTAAGGAGTCGGTTTGGGTTATTAAACACCGTGTTTGTTTTGTCTCGGCTTACGAACGCGTCCCTTTGAAAGGCTGGAGCGTACGAGCGAGCCGTGTGTTCACTTAAACGAAGCGGCGCTGTAACATTTGTGTATCTTAACTGCAGTCTTTCATCAGTTGTCAGTGTAATTTTCAGGGCGGCGAGCGCAGCGATGTTCTCCGCAGTCCAACGCTGCCAAAGTAAATCGGTGGAACACAGCCGCATAGAAGATAAAAAGAGCAGAAAATTGCCCCAGAAAGTTTGCAGCATGAAAGATACCAGCTTTTTTAAACGAAACGTCCCGCAGTGTGTTAGTGGATCCAGAAGATCCAGCCAGCTACAGCTCAATCAGGAACGTGAAAAAGTGCAAAGGAGGCATTTTGCCCGCTAAGATGGAGAGAATGAGTGTGTGTGTGTGTGTGTGTGTGTGTGTGTGTGTGTGTGTGTGTGTGTGTGTGAGTGAGAAAAAGAGCGCTGTGGCGTTTTTAAACTTGAGATGTCTGTAATGTTACCCGCTGCCAGCGTGCCGTCATGTGAAATTAGCCCGTGCCTCCTGCCAGGAAACATTTGTGTTTTCTCTTCAAGAGGACGTTCTGCA
>JAKKZN010000007.1:853619-865462 GCA_033441825.1 Pangasius elongatus | reverse complement strand
GCGTGCCGTCATGTGAAATTAGCCCGTGCCTCCTGCCAGGAAACATTTGTGTTTTCTCTTCAAGAGGACGTTCTGCATGGACGTGACTACAGAAAACACTGATGGGCTTTCAGACGCTTTATAACACACACACACACACACACACACACACACACACTGTCTCAGGTCTTAACACTACATTCACACTAGCAAGCGACATTAAATCGTCATTTTCCATCTACACGTGTGGCATGGAGCGGAGATTTCAGCGCCAACCGACATTCAAACTGCGATTTTCTCAGTTCACTATAAATTATATATAACACGCTATTTTCCAAACAATTGTTCTCAAATGATTCCTCAGACCAATCCTATGGCACACGAGCTTCGATGTTTCTTCAGTTCTCCGCTCACGACTTTAGTTCCTACCTGCAGTTACTTCCTGCAAATTTAATTCTTTTAATCTCTGTTAAACGTGTACAGAGACGTTAGGAAGATAAATAAATCTGGAAGGAAGCAGCGGAGATCGCTGGAGTCTCTGGTGTGTGTACGTAGCTAGTACAGCTAGCTTGCTTTGCTAAGAACAAACCTGAGAACGAAGCCGAGCTCGTAACGCATAAATCACAGAAAGTTGATTATAAACCCAGAAAGCCGATGTAGTTATGAAAATGTCCAGAATGTGCTCGAACATCACCAATCGTCTGAGATGTTTTCAGTGTCTGAAGTTCACTTCTATGAAGCTACGATGCTAATGTAGCTAACAAGTAAGGGATGTTTAGGAGCCAGTGGGACTTCCTGTCTATCTATAAACATCAACCTTCACCGTGTAGATCACATTGTTCGCTCAGAGCAGTCTGATATGACTCCGCCCTCCTTATAGGCCACACCCCCAAGGATTAAAGTCCTAATTGTAGCGTAACCTGTAAGTAATGTGTGTGATAATAAACACCCAGTTTAAACTTACTATTAATGCTATTTTATTAATCATTAATGATTTATATGTTTGTACATGTGTGTTATAGACTTTGGATTATGTATGTTTTGCAAAAAAAAAAAAAAAAAAAAGATTGAAGTTTATTTACATTTTTAATGAATTTATTCCTCAGGATTATGGAGCTCCCTCTCTTTCTGACTTCATCGTGAAACTTCATCGGCTGCAGCTTGAGGAACAACTTTTGGATTTTTTTTTTTACTGAATTTTTTTTTTTCAGACAGTTTTTTCATTTGCTTCTGTTTGGATTGCCTTCAGATGTCTATCTGAATATGCTGATGTGGCTCTGCTCCATGACAGCGAATAATAATAATAATAATAATAATAATAATAATAAGAAGAAGAAGAAGAAGAAGAAGAAGATGAAAAGCGGATGGGAAAAACGATCGATTTCTGCGGTCAGTCGGCGGTGTAGCGTATCAGAGGCGCAGAAACGGATCCACGAGGTTCTTGATCGTTCTTCTGTGCCGCTGTTTCCTGTCACTTTCAGAGATCCAGCCGTTTCTCCTGATCCAAGGAGCTTGATGTATGTCGAGAGGAGGAAATTCCTCCATGTTGTGGTCAACTAGTTTTGGAGTTGCGTATCGTTTCGCTTCCCAATTTTACCCATATATATATATACTTCATGTTAAACACACACACACACGCACAGTTATTTGCTGAACCATTAGTCAGTGATGCGGAGTGAGCTGTGGTCACTCCTTTTCAGTTTTATGTGAAGCACCGGAGACGTTTCGTTTGCTGTTAGAAGGTGCGAGAAACACGTAAAAATCAGCGTAAAATTACAGATAACGCACCATTCATTTCTGTCTCATCACTGTCCTGTTAATCAGCTCTTCTAAGAAGCAAAGACGCATCACTGTGTGTGTGTGTGTGTGTGTGTGTGTGTGTGTGTGTGTGTGTAGATTTTTATTTGAACCGCACCACACTGACATATCTCCAGACTCAAACTCAAAACAGATGTCCTACGCATGTCCTGAAAATCCTCCTGCGTTTCAATTAAATTAGATATTGAACTTCTTATCTTGTCGCGTGATGAACAATCACCTCGAAATTTTTTAACAGAAGGAAAAATAGCACACGTTTGTGTTCTTGTGTGTTTGTGTTTGTGTGTATTTGAAGAGAAGAGAAGAGAAGAGGGAGGAGGAGGAGGAGGAGGAGGAGGCGCGTGATGGTGATGTTGATGGTGTGGGTTGCCAGATCTCCGTTATGTTTCTCTCTCTCTCTCTCTCTGTCTCTCTCTCTCTCTCTCTGTCTCTCTCTCTCTCTCTCTCTCTCTGCTCTCAGCAGGGTTTGTGTTCTTTGGACTTTCGCCCGCCCAGATGTTTCTTTTTGGGCCACTGTAAGCGATACCTCCAAGCGTGCTGTAGTTTTTTTTTCTTCTCAAAACCCCAGCCTCAACACCCACACAAAGCCCTGTTTCTATAAGCGGAATCAGTATGGATTGGAAGCAATAATCCTGCTCCTCCTCCTCCCTCCTTTCCCACTTGCATAATTCATTATACGCACCACTGGCGTCTGTGAAGAACTTTACAAAATTACAGCGAGCTGAGACGTGTGTAGGAGGAATGCAGACTTGTCGGACATGAACAGAACAAAACAGAGCAGATGGAAGACGATGTTAAACAATGCTTCGTAAAAAGTTCCTTGTCTCTTGTTTAATGTCAATATTGTTACATGGAATTAGGAAGAAATCAGATGGAGAAATTCTTCCAAGATAGCAAGTGTAAAGCAATCTGTATCTGTATTCAGATTTAAACCTGAAGTGGGTGTGGCCTAAAAGTGTGTAGAAACGTCAGCAGCGTCAGCATGGTGTTCCTCAGTTCCTCCACCTCAGCTACATCACTCCAGTTCGTCATTGTTCTCAACTAGAGATGTGTTTTTAATGTGAACGCTTACATGTGCTTCCTCTGAGACATCTTCAAACTGCTGCTCATGCTGCATCACAGGGAGGCGTAACACACCCTGAGGAAAGTGCTGTCCGCCCTCTTCCACATACATGAGCTCACAGACGCCCATGATTGGCTAGTGTCACTGTGATGGAGGTCACAGGGGATATAGAGAATGCCCCTCCCACTCCCCACATCCCTAACCAAATTAGTTTGTTACCAAAATATAAACAGATTAGCAGTCTCATTTAAACCACCATGACCCGGACCAGGCAGTTACTAAGGATGAACGAAGGAATGTTGTAAATGCATCCTGGCGTGTCATATGTTCATCTGACCATTAGCTCACACTCGCATTCTGCAAGATCCTGGTCCGATACACACCTCTACGCTCAAACAGATTTCTGGCAAACTTTCTAAAAAAAAAAAGAAAAGAGAAAAAAAGCCTTGCAGTGCTCTTCCTATTCATATCTGTGTTTGTATATGTTTAGAACACATTAACTGTTCATTAATAATAATGCGAATGATGTGTTCATATTCAGTTATATCCCTAATACATATCCAACGATGAATGTGTACAGTGTAAATATGAACAGTATGAAACACATGCAGTAGAAAAACGGCAAGATACACACACACACACACACACACACACACACACACCGTGAGATAGATGAGTAAATACACATCAGGTGATGAATATGAGCGCACTATGAAAAATTATACAAAGGAATATGTGCAATGTGAGTTGAGTAATTACGTCGATTAATTAAACTCCTCAGCCGTCTCGTCATTCCCGTCTCGCAGGGAATCATGCTTCCTGTCTGTTTTTGATTCAGCGCAAATTATGAATTCCTCCCAAATCCCAAATGATGACACGCTTTAACTTTCCAAGCGCCTACATCAATCCGACCTCCTGATATCAGGTGCCGTCACCGTCTCACCGGGACGCAACGAAAAAACACGGCGAACAATGGATAGCGCTCGCCTTATGAGGATCTGTGGCCGAGCCGGTAGAACTGGCTAAAAATAAGTGGCACACGTAGCCTCGGAACAATGCGGCGCAAATGTCTCGTATTTGTTCGTCACTCGGGCGAGGTTTCATTCTGCCATCAGTCCTTGTCACGGTCCAAGCAGAGCGCTCGCGCCGCCATTAAAAACATGCCAACGCTGTGACAGCCTGAAATTATGACTCTCTTAATGGGTCAATCTCTGCGTCGCAATAAATAAGACGGCCCTTTCGTTTGAATATTTGCCAGGCTATCTTTGCTATTAATTTATGTGAGGTTCAGATTTCGGACTCATCTCTGTCTCTCTCTCACACACACACACACACACACACACACACTGGATGGAGGGAAAGAGAGAAAAAAAAAACAGGAAGCATGAAAAGAGTCTGCTCATGACTGAAAGACTGGTGTATTCAAGATAACCTTATAAACATCAGGCATTCAGAATGACAGAAAAAGCTTCCCACACACACACACACACACACACACACACACACACACACACACACACACACACACACACACAGAGTAAATATTAGTTTTGTTTGGTGCAGTCTTGACAGATGGCGCTGATTGCAGGGCGTCCCTGCGTGAATAAGTGAGAACCCCCCGCATTTCTGCGCTCGGATGCTTTGGTCTTTAAATAGAGCCCCTCTGTCTGTAATCCCTCCATTGTTTCAGCGCTGGACCGTTGTGTCAGCGGAGGTACGTGGAAGTCAAGTGCAGTCCAAGTTTGCAGGCCATGTGTGTGTGTGTGTGTGTGTGTGTGTGTGTGTGAGAGAGAGACAGCGATGACTCACTGCTCAGCTCGGTTCGAGTTTCAGCTGAGCCCCATAAAAACCAATCAATGTCAAACAAACAGAGCGCCGCGAAACAGGGATGAGCCAAGAGAACAAGAGAGAATGCCATTTGCTTTACTCTGATTACAAACGACTCGCTCTCGTTCTCTTTCTCATCATCTGTTCTTTTTCTGTCATTTCCACAGATTATATTACGAACGTTCTGCTTCGAACTGTTGGAGGAGTTTATAAAGAATTACAGAAATTAAAGTTACATATATGTTGATTTTGAAGAACAACTTTTTTTTTTTTTTTTTTAAAGCAGGCATCTGAAACTGTTTTTTACAAAATTCTTTACTCTATTTATCTTCATTTCTGAGATATTATGAAGAATTACATTATATGTTACTTAATTATTGATATCAGTGAAGGACATTTTAAAAAATTTGACATTTTTAAAGTGCAGTTGAAAAGAAAACTGGTTTAAGAAGCTTCAGATGCCTTTAAATATTCCTGAAATAAATTTCATAATTTTTTTTTATATATAATTGAGAATAAAAATGGTATAAAAAGCTTTAGCGCTTTAAATACTTAAAACATTTACAGAAATTTCCTGATTTTTTTTTTTACCGTCTTTGAGTTATTATGAAAAATAAGATAAAGTTACATATTACAAATACTGATGCTGAAGAATGAAGTTTAAAAAGTTTTTACATCATTTCTATTTTCAATTAAACATTCATAAAATGTCTGATTTTTTTTTTTTTTTTAAAAAGTCTTTCTTTAATATCAGTAGATACGTAACTTTATATAATTATCCATAATAATCAGTTCATTATTTAAAAACATGCAGTTTCTGAAGTTTATAAAGGTATCTCTTTATTTTCTGTTTAATTTCTATTTTCAGTTACAGATTTAAAAAATGTCAGATTTTTTTATTTGATTTTTGAGTTATTATGAAGAATTTGCTAAAGTTACACGTATATTAATGTATATTAATGTTGAGGAAAAAAAATCAGACATTTTAGGAATCTGTAATGAAAAACACAAATGGTATGAAAAGCATTTTTATTGAATTTTTATTGAATTTCTTGATTTTTTTGATTTCAAAAAGTCCAGAAATTTCTTCTTTTTTTCCCCGAGTGTGATTTTATCTCTGCACGAGTTCTTTATTTTGAGTTTGATATAAAACATATTCGTTAATGTGATAATCAGCAGGCTGAAATTCCATCACTGATCTCAGCGTGAGGTGGCTGAAATATCTCCTCAGCGTTCTTTACTCAGTTCAACATTTGCACATTCAAGCGTTAATTATTTAAAGTCCTCGGATTTGATAAACGAACTCAAACACGCCTTGGCAGATGAAAGTGGTCTGACTGAACCACAGACGTGAGGAATCTGAACTCAGAGGGTAAAGGAACACCTTTCGGTTGAGGGGTGTGTTATAACCTGCTACTTTTATAAAGGTTTAAATGTGTTTTTTTTCCTGTATGAACACCTCAAAGCATCACTTAGCGTCCTGGCTAAAAGAGACGGATGGAGTTTCCATATTCCTCCACCACAGGTGGGTCTCAAATACCCCTGAAATACCCCTGAAGTACCTCACTTCAGTCCAGCATCCAGCCTCGGAGCAACAGGTGGGCGAAAGGGGCTTTCGGCTCTGATTTTATGAGCTCGCCGCTTTCCGTCTGGGCGGCAACACGAGCTGTCGGACGTGGCCTTAAAGAGTAAAGAGTAAAGAAAAACAGCGAGACGGACGAAAACGGAGCTTTTGGGACCCGTTTTATAGCTGCAGAGTGCGGTTAAAGTTTTTTACCACGCACCGATAAGACCACATCAAAAAAAATATCGTGTTCTGACTGGAATATCGTATAACGAAGTATAGATTTCCCGAGAGGCGTGCTTTTCCCGATTCTGGCATCGTCTTCCACGGGCTGATAAAAATGCCGATGAGTTATAATCTGTACAAATCAAAAGCAAAACAGGTTTTAATCAATGATAATGCGAGTTTGCTCGAGAGACTCGAGTCTCAGAGACGTTTTCTAGTGAATTCGGTGAAGATCCGCGCCAGGACGCTAATCTGTTGAGCCGGTCTGGAAAAGCGGTGAATTATGACAGTGTGATAGAGGAGAAGACGACAGCCCCCAGAACCTCTGTGCTCATTTATTACCAAAAAAACAATACTGTCACCATCTGAGAGATACCGCTCCGTCAGACGCCTGCCAGGAGATCTGCTGGAATGCGAGGCATCCTTTCTCTTTTTACAAAAACGCACACTTTTCTGTTGGGTGTGGAAAGACGGCTAATGGTTGGTTACGTGAGCCAAACAACTGGCTTGAGTTATCTACATTTTCCCCGTTATTAGCACGTTGGGTCTCAGGCATGAAGGCTGAGCAGAGAGAGTGAAAATGGTGAAAATAGGAGGCGCTGGCAGGAACCCGGGATCGTTTAGCAGCGCATTTTACGCCCAGGACACAAAACTGTCTCCGCCAGTCAGCTAGGGGACGACGGGCAACGGCTCAGTGAGCTTCCAAAGCTCAGGTAATCCCCTCCAAACTGGATGGAAAATAAAATGCCGCCCTTGAGAATTTCCACTCAGGCTGATGGCGAAGTGTAACCTGACCTGACTGTTGCTCAAACGGCTCAAATGGTGTCACGGCAAAAAAAAAAAAAAAAAAAAACAACTATAGAAAAGAAAATCACAGCTGAGCCGTGATATATTTGACATTATTCAGCGTTTATAGCTAATGTATTTTCTGTAAAAGTGAATCACAGATCATTTGGCATGAATAAGATAACAATTAGTGTTGGAATTTTAAACTTTAACAAACTAAATCCCCGACTCTCTTTTCCGTTCACCTCGACTGTCACTAATGACATCACTGTACCAGCGTACTAATCGCTTTTTCTGCATGAAGGCCGCTTTATAATTAAATCACGCTCAGGTTTGCTGTGTTTCACCCTCAGCTGCTATTCTGAGCACTCGCTCGCTAACAATGTGACTGTTTTATCCTGATTGGGGCTTAGTGTGTGTTTTCCCCACCGCTACACCCAGAGACACAGCGCTCCTTATATTTAGGCCTTTAAATCCGCCATGTTGGATAAATACATGCATCCCAGGTATGTTAAGAATGTGTGTGTGTGTGTGTGTGTGTGTGTGTGTGTGTGTGTGTGTGTGTGTGTGTGTGTGGAGAAATGTCTACAGAGCTTGGTTCATTAAATATGTATAAAACTAATGAACTTTTTATTACACTTATGTTACATTTACTTTACAGCTACATAAAGGCTACATTACAGCTACATTACAGCTACATTACAGTTACGTTACAGCTCCATTACAGAAACTTTATTTATATTAAAGTTACATTGTAGTTACATTAACAGCTATCTATATTACAGCCAAGTTACTGTTACATTAAAGTTACATTATAGCTATATTACAGCTATGTTAGTTACATTATAATTACATAACAGCTACATTAGAGCTATGCTAATTACATTACAGCTACATTCTAACTATATTAGTTACATTACAGCTACATTACAGCTACATTACAGGTAAATTACAGTTACATTATAACTATGTAATAATTACATTAAAGATACATTATAGCTACATCTATCTATTTACTGTATCTTAAAGATAAGGCTAAAGTCTGATGGAAATGGTTCTGAATAAATATGTGTGTGTGTGTGTGTGCGTGTGCGTGTGCGTGTGCGTGTGCGTGTTTGTCTGATAGTTTTTTTTTGATGGAAACACACAACTGTTTGTTTTTATTTAAAGTCTTTTCTCTGTAAAAAAACTGTTGATGGAACTGAATCTTATGTGCGCGTCTTAATGTTTATGTGCTTAATGAAGACATCAGTAGACCTCACAGTGTGTGTGTGTGTGTGTGTGTGTGTGTGTGTGTGTGTGTGTGTGTGGGGACAGCGTGGACATTGAGAGACAGCTGCGGTGTGTGTGTGTGTGTGTGTGTGTGTGTGTGTATGAACAGTGAATGGGAAGGTTATGATGGCTTTCATTTGGTCTTTATTTCAGTTTCCCAGCGCAGACAGGTGGACTCCGGCTCCGGTTTCATCACGCTTTTCTTTTTTCTCTTCTTTCATCATGTTACAGCCTCCACATGCAGCCAAATGGACAGACCGTGGGATCAGGGAGTCGTGATGAACGTGTGGGATTGGTGGGCTCGGCTGTCAATCAATACACACTTCCTGTCTGGTACTGCAAGACTCCGCCCCCACAGACTGTCTCTCTTTTACTCATTCTGTCTCTCTATTGCAGACTTAACAATATTTAACTTTATAGTATTCAAATAATAAATTCCTGAAAGTTAATCCTCTCAACATGGCAACCAAAGTCAGCACATCACTGTAACTGCACACACACACACACACACACACACACACGCACACAATGGTGTTGCAGATTATTATTGTTATTGTTATTACTATTTGTTATTACTTTTATAGCCATTAATTATTAACGCCGTATGTGTGTTTCTTTTTGTCGTTTTTCAGTTGTGTCTGTTGCACGTTTTCTGTTTGTTTTTACGGTTTTACTGGTTTGTATCCAACAGAACCTTCGTGAGGTGTGCAATAACTGCTCAGAAGTGAGGTAGTGATGATTCTCCCCCAACAAAACACACACACCGAGACAAACAACGTCCTTTATGGCGTGCATGTGGCGATTCAGTCATGCATCACGCATCATGCTAAACTGGTGGCCATAGACTTCCATTGTTTGTTAGCAACTTTAGCGATGTAGATGTCAAACAGCCCTCATCGAGGATAATGGACTAATGATGATGATGAGGATGATGATGAAGAGAAGAAAAACATTCTTGCTGATGCTTTCAGACTTTAGGACAGGATTGTAGCTCAGATAAATAGAATAGAATAAAATAAATCTGGGAACGATGCAACAGGTCACAGGAAATCAGCTTCATCTCTGTTTTCTTGTAGAAATAATTTGAATTTAATTCGTACGGCGCGAGCAGCGGGACGAGAACGAGCAGGAACACGGCGCTGTTTAATGAAAAGCTTGTCGGCCATCAGATGACGGCGGCTCGTTAAATGTCATCTGTGGCAAATGTGACTTCAAGAGAAACCTTAATTTAATTTGAAACTCGTCTGTGCACTTAGGAATCTCTCTCCAAAAAAAATGACAGAAATGACATATTAGTTCACATCCTCTGTTATAGGACACCTTTGGAAATGTCATAACCTTTTATTAATTTCCAAAATTGAATTAAAAGCGTTAGAGGCGTCCCGTAACCCCTCCTCTCTCTCTCTCTCTCTCTCTCTCTCTCTCTCTCTCTCTCTCTCTCTCTCCCCGCCACCTCGGCGTGTTTTTGACTGCGTTACTGTGAGGGTTGGTGGTCTCGATGATGTCGTTGCCCGTCACCGCTGTAACACTCGTGTGTTGAAAGCTATTAAACGCAGTGGCCTTGCGCTCAGCTTAGCGCAGCTCGAGCTAACTAAGCTATGAGGTAATGAAATGCAGCTACATGTGTGCAGCCGAGCGCCAACCGCAGCTCTGACTCCACTCCGAGCTCGTCTTTGTTCTCAGACGTTTATGTGTGTGTGTATGTGTGTGTGTGGTGTGTGTGTGGTGTGTGTGTGGTGTGTATATATAAGCTTAATTATTCCTCATTCATTAAANATTAAAGAATACAGCGCTTAGCTATGTGAAATACATAATGATATGCACTGTGTTAACTTTTACTTTTACCGTTTTTCAAATCTGACTCAGATTCAAACCACATTTGTTTGAGATTTTCAAATGATAGACGTGCGACCAGGAAAATCTCAGAGCTGTGTGTCAAGAACAACAACATGGATTTAAAAACAAAACAAAACAAAACAGCGCATTAGCTTTCTTTCGCTAGTCAGGTGACGTAAAAACGGGAATATTCGATGCTTTGCTCCAGAATGTAACAAGTCCATTTTTTTGGTAGGAGGGACGAGGGACACTCCTACTTCTTACATGTTTCTGGCTACAAGCTTCACAATCTTCAAAGCTGAAATCTGATTGGCTCCCTGCACTTCAAACCTTTAAACACTGCAACACGAAGAAACCGAACCAAATAGCAAATGAACTAAAATGAAAACATCCACATCGTCGTTTCTGCAGCATGATCCGGTTGTTTGGATAGAAGTGGGCGGGTCCTGGTCATATCTCTTGTCCTAACCTGGAGGTCTGGCTTGCAAGACTTAAGAAACTTTATTAATTTTGTTTTCTTTGTGTGTGTGTGTGTGTGTGTGTGTGTGTGTGTGTGTGTGTGTGTGTGTGTGTGCATGTTAGCATGTTTTTTGACCAGGACCTGCTGATAGAACTGGGCTAGCATTGGGCTAACATTAAGCCTTCCTTCACTTTCAAAGAATAAATGCATAAAATAAGCCTCAATTTTATTTTTTTTTTTATCGTCCACACTGTCCTGCTTTCAACAAAGTCTTGACTTCCTCACACATTTACTCAGTATATTAGTCCATAATTAATATTTGAGGTTTGGTTAGTCTGGTATGGCTATTTTTTGGAGATGAGCTCTCAGGAGCGTCTCTATTTCCAGGTCAGGGAAAGGAAGGCGAAGATACTCCTTACGCACTTACGCATCTTAAGCGTCAGTTATAGACTGCAGCAGGACTTATAGATACAGCTTAAGCAACAGGGGATCGCTACTGAACACCAAACCGATAATTTAACACTTTAATACCAATCTTTCATTCTGTAAAACATCAAACGATCCGGCTAGCTAGTCTAGCTCACTCAGCTAGCTAACGGCTGGCCTGTAGAAAGCTCGAGGTCTTCGGCTCGCGTCGTCTGCAGGTCGTTATCACACTGTTTCCTCTGAAGCGTTGGAAACTGAAGGTATCTATGGGATGATGATGTCTGTCTCGGACATGTGGTGTAGATTTTGGGTGGAGTTTTATTTTGATTGTGTATAGAAATGTAATTATATCATCATCATCAGATTGATTGAGTGATAGATTGTGAAATACAATAGCGAGTGAGATAACCTTGAGCGATCAGACAAACAACGTCCAGTCAAAGTGAAAACGACGTGAAAGGAAATGAAAGTTTTGGGATTTTTTTTTCTTCTTTATATCGTTAAGCGATCGCGCTCCTGTGTGTAAGCGTGATAGTTTTATGAGACCTCATGTTTAAATTCTTTAACTCTCCCATTCAATACGGTGA
>JAKKZN010000007.1:849435-851593 GCA_033441825.1 Pangasius elongatus | reverse complement strand
AGCATCTCTATAACTTTACCCATATTAACAATACCAGGATATATGAATATGCATGATATGTAAATCAGAAACGCCCCCATGTTCTCCTGTTATCATAAATGCTCGCATATTTAGTTAACTTAGCTATCCGGTTAGTTAACCACTAGTAAACTATCTCACATTAGTCACAGATGTCAGTATCAGTGTCTCGATTTACATCTAAATATCACATGTCCATGACAACCATCATCTCTTCATCACTGATGTTAGCCAAATTATAAATCTAGCTAGCTTAGCACGCAGCTTCCGAAGTTAAACATTTCCAGTTACCATGTCAACTGATGATTCGTGAAAGCCTGTTTTGTGACCTCACAAGCTGATACGTAGCTCCGCCCCCAGATCAGTTTCACACAGAGATAAACCTTAGTACGTAAATTAACTATAACATACAAATCTACTGAATCAGAATGAGCTTCAAAGAGAAGTTTAAGCATTTATATATCACGCTGTAGAGTTCAGAGCGATGACTTGTTGATGGTTTTTCTTTGTTTTAACTACGTGAAAGTTTATTGGCACATGATTCAGGAAACTTAATAATACAGTAATATTTTCAGTAAGTTTGCAGCTCAGACAGTTGGTTAGTTCAGTGTGCTTCACATGTTAGCATCTTACCAAAACCTCAATAATTATTATTACGATTACTGAAATAATTACGTTAGGTTAAGTTCAACTTTATTGTCATTGTCAGAGTGCGAGTACAGAGACGATGAAATAACCAGTTGAGCAAATGAGTTAAATGGGGTAATAAGATTATGGTGCAATAAGTTAACAGTGTACAGGTAAAGGTAAACAGTATGACACGTAACATGTAATGCAATTAATGGCAATTAACTTAATGGAATAATTAAGAATTAAGGTGCAGTGAGTTGAGATAAACAGTATAAGGATAAGGAGGTAAACAGCATGATGCGTGCAATACGATGCAGTGGATACACAAAGTGGATAAAAATGCACATGTGCAAATAATCTGATGTAAACAATAGTAATAGTGACAGATAGTGCAGTAAAGTGAAAGTACTTGTAAATAATTGCAGATAACAGTAGTGTTTATTGCTAATGTGTAGTTATTAGTTGGAGGCTGGCAGAGTTCAGCATCAGTACAGCCGAAGGGAAAAAGCTGTTCATGAGTCTTTTTGTGCAACAACGCAGACTTCTGTAGCGTTTTCCTGATAGGAGACGCACAAACAGTCCATGGTGGGGATGGCAGGTGTCCTTCAGAGCACCTCTCACTTTCCGCAAGCAACGCTTTTGATAAATATCTGAAATGTTGGGCAGCTGTGTTCCAGTGATGTGTTCCAGCGATGTGTTGGGCAGCTTCACAACCCGCTGTAGTGCCTTCTGGTCACACACTGCGCAGTCGTGGTACCACACTGTGATGCCGTTGTAAGTTGCTCTCAATGCTACAGCGATAGAAGTTCACCATGATCTGAGGAGTAAGGTGAGCTTTCTTCAGTCTCCTCAGAAAGTACAGGCGCTCTTGTGCCTTTTTGAGGAAAGAGGAGGTGTTGAGGTTCCAGGAAAGATCAGCGGAGATGTGGACACCCAGAAAGGATTTCTGGTAGTCCACAATTGGTTCTTTGGTTCTCTGGGTGTTAGGATCGAGGCTGTTATTGGCACACCATGTTACCAGATGCTGAACCTCTTCCCTGTAGAAGGCCGACCAACGCAATGTCATCTGTGAAGTTGATTAGATATACAGTTGGAGGTGAAGAGGAAGTAGAGGAGCGGACTCAGAACCCAGCCTTGTGGTACGCCAGTGTTTAGGATGATGGTGGAGATGTTGTTGCCAAGTCTAACAGTCCATGTGTAGAGAGCGGCGCTGATACCGAGAACGGAGAGTATGCATTACGTTTACATTTATGGCATTTGGGAGACGCCCTTATCCAGAGCAACTCACTATTATCTCACTCAGTTGAGGGTTAAGGGCCTCTTGCTCAAGGCCCAGCAGTGCTCAAGGCCCAGGTGGTGCTGGGATTTGAACTCATGACCTTCTGATCAGAAGTCCAACATCCACTTCCCAGATCAGCTTAGATGGAATGACAGGATTAAACACAGAGCTAAAGTCAATGACTAGCATCCTCACATGCTTTGTAATTAATAACATTATGTAATTATATGA
>JAKKZN010000007.1:834435-841935 GCA_033441825.1 Pangasius elongatus | reverse complement strand
TTGTCATGTTCCCGAGAAACCGCAAAGAAGAAATTAAAGGAGAGAGCGAAGGAGAAGTAAAATATCATCGGTATAACGGTAAAGATTAATACTGTGGCTTAAGCAAGTTAGTTCCTGTTGTCACTTACGTTATAGCAGCTATAAACACTCGCTCCCTCACCAGCTTCTGTTTTTTCTCTCTCTTCGTGTTAATAAGAGAAAAAACAAACAAAAACGCAGCTTATCATGTTACCGAGAAACCGCAAAGAAGCGTAAACTCCTCTGTCCTGAAAACGTCGGAAAACTTACAGTCACAGCTTCACCTCTGACTGTTACAGAGCGCTGACACTGGAGACTCCTTCCATCAGTGTTACAGAAACACATTTCTCCTTACAGAAAACTTCACTGTATCAGAGATTACACACTTTTGTTTAATACGTTTATATGGATTGTTTATCGTACAAATCCTGTGAATGAGTTGTTACTATAGAAACAATAATATATATATATATTTTACTCGTTACATTAGTTAGTATGTTGATCTGATTAAATCCACCTTATCGTATCGTTTATCGTTTGTAAGTGTTTGTTTGTTTTATTAATTATTAGTTGGATTTTTTTGCTTTTCTTTTCATTTCAGTACTTTCACTTTCTCAAGATTTCTTTCTCTGAGTATGAGTATAAATAAAAGCGGAAATTAATAATTATTCATATTATTTATTTTCAAATGTTAAAGTTAAACTTGAGAAGTTGGTAGATGACAACATGTGAACGCAAGAACAAACGAAAATATGTTGAAAGAGTTGTGAGAAAAAATTCACTTTTAATTGACTTAAAACAAACATTTTATTTCAAACGAATAAAAATACCGAAATAAAGCACGCAAACCCGAGAAGTACAGATAATTCTGTCATGTTCCTGCACTTATAAAGACATCGGGTCCCCACAAGTACGGCAATATCTGAACACTTNTGTGTGTGTGTGTGTGTGTGTGTGTGTGTGTGTGTGTGTGTGTGTGCTATGACACAGAATACACGCTTAATTTACCTAAAATATATATTGTATTTTTAATGCATTAAAATACTAAAATAAAACATGCAAACTTGAGAATCGCAAGTCGTTCTGTGTTTATGAGGACATCCAGTCCCCACATCAACAGCAAAACCTGAATGTGTGTGTTTTTGAGAAAGAATATATATTTAATTTAATTATAAATTTAACTAAAATGCCCTAAAAAAAGAAAGCATGCTTCAAAAGTACTGCAAGTCATTTGGTCATGTTTTTGTGTTTATGAGGACATCTGGTCCCCACAAGCACAGCAATACCTGAACGTGTGTGTGTGTGTGTGTGTGTGTGTGTGTGTGTGTGTGTGTGTGTGTGTGTGTGTGTCTTTATAGCCGCTCCCCAGGAGGAGGGAAGTTCTCCCGCTGAGAGGTCGGCACAGTTTTGACTGCTCCTCTCTGGATTTTATTAACACAGGAAACGTCGCATGTCGACCTGCTGTGTGTTTGTGCCTTCAGAATGAACTCTACTGAAAATTCCCCAACGTGGGGTAAAACGGGGGTGAAACAGAGGGCTAGCGGGGGAAAGTGATCTATAACAACACGACCAGGTGAAAAATACACAATAAGAGATGGTGCTAAACTCGGTCAGGTGGTAGAGATTTATGAGTTATCATTGCACCTAAAAGTTTCAGATAACAGACACTTAACCTTCGTGTTGTGATTTAAAAACATACTAAACACTGTTTTTATCGCTTTCTATGAGAACTTGTGCTGAACGTCGTTATTCTTACATAACTTTCAGTAGAGAATAATTGTGCAGCTAATTAAAACGGTAAGTTAGCATTAAGTTAACGCCTCACAACACATATTAAGACATTAACTTAAAGCTAACTTATCGTTTGTAATTAGCTGCACATTTCGTAAAACTAAACTATAAGATAACAATATCAGAATCTCATAATAAAGCAGCAATAAGGTGTTAATGTTGCTTAATAACTGCTTTATTAATAACTATTTATATACACATAACTCCTGATAGTGTTAGGCTCTTCCCAACAAACGTGTTTCAAGTTTATTTGACGTAAATTATACATAATTTACGATTTTTTTCACCTTTCTGAAAATACGCAACCCGACTCTGTGGCTACAAAGAAGGCTAAAGAGATCATTTTTGGGAAAAAAAGGTAAATATACATTTTGTGCTACTTAGTAAAATTCATGTTTGGTGTCTGAAGTTTGAAATGCTAATGTAGCTAACAAGTAGTGGAGGCTCGTAGCCTCCAGTTTAGCACTGGAACTGTTCCTCTACTTATTATTGATGTCTCTGGAACTGAAGGAAATGAAGTTGATCCTGACAAAACATGAGCAAAGAATCAGATAAAGGAGGTATCTGAGAAGATGAGGCAGAGGCAAATCCTGCCTACACACACACACACGCACACACACACACACACACACACACACGCACACACACGCACACACACACACACACACACACGCACACAATCCAGTCCTTGCTTCAGTGACTAGGACTGATCTTTTATACTAATTTTGGATTAATGGATTAATGCGTACGACATACACACTTCAAATTTCATGCACGCCCATGAGCCCTCACACACACACACACACACACACACACACACACACACACACACACACACACACACACACACACACAGAGTGGGTGAATGGAGGGATCTGCAACAGTGCATAAACACAGAGAGTGTGTTCAGGGCTTGCCACAACGAGTCCAACTTTAATCCCACTTAATGCTGAGAGTCAACCTCATCTCCCAATCAGAGGCCAACTTTAATCTCTCCTCTAGCTGGACAAGAGAGAGAGAGAGAGAGAGAGAGAGAGAGAGAGAGACAAAGAGAAAGATAAGACAAAGTGTGAGAGAAACAGAGAGAGACAGAAAGAGACAGAGACAGTGTGTTTGTAAGAGATAGAAAAAAAGAGAGAGAGAGAGAGAGAGACAGAGAAAAAGACAGACAAAGATGGGGAGAGATAAAGAGAGAGAGAGAAAGACAGACAGAGAGAGAGACAGAGAGAGAGATTGAGAGAGAGAGACAGACAGAGAGATAGAGAGAGACAGATAGAGAGAGAGATAGAGAGAGAGACAGACAGAGAGAGAGATTGAGAGAGAGAGATAGAGAGAGAGACAGATAGAGAGAGAGAGACAGAGAGAGAGAGAGAGAGAGAGATAGACAGAGACAGAGAGAGAGACAGAGAGAGAGATTGAGAGAGAGAGAGAGAAAAGGACATTGCTAAAAACCATAATTGGAATGCCATTATTTATGAATATGCATGAATATGCGAATTAGGAACGTTGTTGTATTTGCATGGTAAGCTAGCTAGACAACAAATGCAGTGAACAGAAACTGGTTGTCACGGTAACATAATATTATCTTCTCACAGAGTGTGCTGTTGTTGCAAAAGGCCTCGTCTCAAAACGTTTAACGTGAGTAAAGCTCATTTTCGTGAACAGCGCCGGACCGCACGCTTAGTTTGACGTTGGTTATGACGTCACGTTCAGAAAAGCTACGTGAGAAATTCAGACTCGATAAACCGAACAGAAACGTTTTATTCATTAGCACAGGCTGTTTGTTTTCATCCAGCGGTGTTTGGAATCGTCGCTAATCACTATTTTGAGATTTTTATTTAATAGCTAGTCCTTCTCACCAGCGCAAAACCTACAAATAGCACCGTGTGTGTGTGTGTGTGTGTGTGTGTGTGTGTGTGTGTGTGTGTGTGTGTGTGTGTGTGTGTGTGTGTGTGCATTTAAAAGATTTCAGTGAGCAGCTGCATGCGTATAATTAAGCCTGTCTGTGTGTGTGTGTGTGTGTGTGTGTGTGTGTGTGTGTGTGTGTGTGTGTGTGTGTGCGTGATCAAAGACCACTTAAATGAGCATATGGAGTAAATACATGGTGAGATCTATGCATGCTTATACCTACAGGTGTGTGTGTGTGTGTGTGTGTGTGTGTGTGTGTGTGTGTGTGTGTTTAGCTTAATGAGTCCAGACAGCTTTATTTATGTACAACATGTAAACTATAAAAACAACAATATTGTTGCATGTTAATAATAAAACGGGTTTAAAATACCTTTTAGAAATTAGAATTTTAAATATTAAAATAATAATAATGAATATTTACTAAAAGAAATAAGTCTAATAAATATTAAATAAAAATACTACTAATAAAAATGTAAATACTTTTAAATACTATGTGAATTTTATGTAAATACAAAATGCATTATATACAATTAATTAAAATATAAATAATAGAAACTCTAAAATAATTTAATGTCAATCTCCTGTAAAATATGCAAATTAGTTAGATTTAGAAAACTCCGACGCTCTTTTCTCGTCCGTTTTCCCTCGGCTTCAGCCTGGCTTCTCTCCTCCACTTCTTTTCTTTTCCTTTGTGATCGAATGACGTGAAATTTTCACCTAAATACAAAAGAAGGATTCTCTGAAAATTTTCCACTTCTTCCTCCAACTTTTTTTTTTGCGCTAATTCTCCCTTACATCCCAGCCTTCTCGCTACATCCTTTATGAGCTGGGAAGTGACCGCAAACCGCTGGGAATAATGTTCACCTTATTCCTCATTTCTCTTCTACACAATCAGGGACGAGTCCAAAAGGGAAAAAAAAAAAAAAAAAAACAGGCGTCCGAGGAGCAAAGACGATCCTCAGCAACTTTAAAAGGGCAAAATCCTTTAATGCGTCTCGGGGCCTTATCTGAAACACCTCGGCATCTGTCTCCAGAAGCAGGCCTTTGAAAGAGAGAGAGAGAGAGAGAGAGAGAGAGAGAGAGAGAGAGAGAGAGTCAGGATGAATAATAGACCTCTAAGAGTCTGGGAATCTCTCAGGCTAAAGAACCAGCTCCGAACCCGCTGTCATCCTAAACGGCTTTGGATTTGGTTAAAATTTACGAATATGATCACGGAATCGCTATCAGCATTAAAATCGTGTTTAAAATTACGTTTCAGCTTTAGCTCGTAGTTTTAAATGTGGTTTAAAATGCGATTTTTTTGACATTGATATAATATCGCAGATTTTTCTTTTTACTACGAGCTAGGTTTTTATCGTAGGACAATAAATAACCAGACGATCTGCATTGCTAGCTCGGTAGTTACGGCTTTACGCTAGCGATCACTCATCCATTTTAAGCCTTGCTTTAAGAAATCTTGGGCTTTCTGATTTTACCGATTATTTCCAACAGAGTTCGGAGAAAGTCGTCGTCCAACAGCATAAAATATCTCAGTACAGAATCAGTGCTGGTTAAAGTGGACCTCTGTTTTGTTTACATTTTCTTCAGCGTTTGTCAGTACTGATCGGGATATTTTAAAGAAAAAAGACCTAAAGTCAAAACTTTTTAAAAATCTTATTAGCTTGTTGAGATGACGCTCGAATCATCTGTTACTTAAAAGACAAAATTCTTCATTTTTGTGTTTAATCGTCTAATAACAACCAAATACGATCATTTCATGCCATCGCCCCTCCCCCACACCCAGCTACCGCTAAGCAAAACAAGCGACATTTAAACTGAAATAAATGTATGCAAATTAGGTGTGATGCTATTAAAAAAGCGACAAATCCAAACTATTTTCTCGAATGATTCCTCAGACTGATCCTGTGGTCCGGTGTTTCTTCTGTTCCTCGTTCACGCTTGGAAGGAAGTAGCAGAGAGCTAGAGATCTTGCTAGTCTAATCTGAGAACGAAGCCGAGCAAATAACCAATAAATCACGCAAATGTTTTTCACACTAATTAGTAAATAGCTAGCTTTAGAAGCTGTGTATAGCTACTACTGTATAAAGCTGTATAGGCCACGCCCACATCTTGCTTGTCATTTACATGTGAAACGAAAATGTTGGGAAATGTGAATATTTTTTAAAATACGTACATTACCTTTACAAGTTTCTCGACTCGGTGTTAATTCTAAACTGTACGTAATTTTTGACTTTACGTCTAATTTTCGTATAATAGTGACAATACAATCAGGTTGGCAGTTCATCAGGTTTTATCAGGTATAACTACATGGTAATTAATAAACAGGTAAGTCAGTGACGAGTAATTAATACATCTTAACTTACGAAATTTACTAGGAATAAAAGATGAAGTGGAAAAGGAAAACGGATAAGAGCAGAGAGATTATCTGTAGCTACTCGTGTTTCATGCTAATATCCAGACATTTCACAAGCTACGCTGAGGAAGTGACGCTGAGGCGAGGCGAGGATTTATTTGGTATAGAAACTCATTAACTGGTTCATTTCTTTCTTTCTTTTCGTTTATTTTTGTGGATGTGTTCATTTGTTTTTAAAGACCGCAAAAGAGAATTTAGCAAGATTATTTTTAACAGAAAGTTTTACTTGACCTTCATTTTTCGTGACAACTTCATCTGAGCAGTGTCATGGTTTAGAGAACTCTTCTCTCTCTCTCTCTCTCTCTCTCTCTCTCTCTCTCTCTCTCTCTCTCTCTCGCTCTCTCTCTCTCTCTCCCTCGCTCTCTCGCTCTCTCTCTTCGGAGTCGTGCTGGACTGTTTTAACAGGCCTGGCCCGATACAGGCAGATAAATCTCCAGCCGAGGATAAAGTTCAACTAGATAAAATCAAACAGATGTCGGCGGGGGGACTCTCTCTCTCCGTGACCCATAAAAACGCTCTCATCAAAGCCGAGAATCATTTGTTTTGAATTATGACTCTGTTATGGGACGGAGGGAGGAGAGAAGAGGGCACGGAGAGATGTTTGCAGTGGAATGGGATCTGTTTGTCTGAAGACGACGCGAGGATGCCTGGGAAAGTCAGTGCTCACACACACACCCACACACACACACACACACACACACAGAGAGAGAGAGCAAGTGTGATTGACAGCTGCTCGATAAAACCTGCTGGGAGACAGGCGATAAAAACCGATGCTCTTATAAAAGTGACAAAGTGAAGCTGTAAAGAAGAGCATGTATATTAAATTATCTTAAACATAAAGAATGCATCAGGGAACAAAACACACACACACACACACACACACACACACACACACACACACACACACACACACACACACACACACACACACTTTTTCTTCGAGATGTCTTCTTTTAAAAACCTGAACTTATCAGACCTCTTTTTTTTTAACTTTTCATTTGCGGATTTCTGTTCTGTATCCGGGTAAAAAAAAAATTCCCTGGAATTTTGGGAAATTCGACAGCTAGAAAACCGGATCAAAGACACTTTATGATTAAATATTATGATCATTTAACCTGCTGAAGTCTCTGATGTCATCTTCAACATTAAATACTTCACAGATTGCTCAGAGATTTTAACAGTAATTTACATATTGTTAAGTAATTTACAATACTTTAGTACTTTAGTAATTTAGTAATTTAAAATAATTTACATGTTGTTAAATAATTTCCTTTTTTAAAATTTACTGTTATTTTGTTTTAACAATTGTCTGGATTATAAACTCTGTAGTTGTTGTTTTTATATTCGTTGCTGTTTGATTTTCAAGACTG
>JAKKZN010000007.1:814931-827487 GCA_033441825.1 Pangasius elongatus | reverse complement strand
TGTGTTTCTGAAACAACAACAACAGTGTTCAGTGTGAGAAAAAAATGTATTCTGCAGTTAAACACACACACACACACGCACACACACACACACACACACACACACACGCACGAACACACACACAGCAACACTTATATCAAAATCAGTGTCTCGTCCTTTTCAAGGTCGTGATGAATTCGTGTGTAATTTTATTCCCAGAATCTAATCTTTCTCTAACGTTGTGATATTTCCATCCTGGCCCGGTTCTGACGAGGCGATCATGCGGCTGAGCCTCTGGTGTCTGAATCGGACCAGCGACCCGCCGCGCTCTGACCTTCAGCTGAGACGGAGACAGTTTCTCATCTCTGATACGCCACACACTCACCGGCCTCCCGCTCTCATCCGTACACCTGAGAGATGCGGAACGATTAAATCAGTTTCATTTAACATTAACATTAAGTAAGAGATAAACACGTCAGAGTCTCTGTTACCTCCCTGACACTGATCACTTTCCTACAACAGCACGTCCCGCAACTGTTTCAATTTGCTAATGCTTACAATTTTGTTGTACATTTTATCCATTTACAGTTACATTTAACGTTCGCAAAAAAACAAGCTCACTTTCCCTCTCCGGCTTCTCTTTTCTCTCTCTCTCGGATTGTCATGTTACCGAGAAAGCGCAAAGGAAAACTTAACGTTACAGCTTCACCTCTGACTGTTACAAAGCGCTGACACTGGAGACTCCTTCCATCACTGTTATCCATAAATAAACATCTCCTTATAGAAAACTTCACCATGTAACCGATTACACGCGTTTCTAAAATCCGCTGTTGCTATAGAAACGATAACGTATTAGAACGAGCGCATTGATATAAACCTGCGCTGCTGTCAGAGCTGCTGTTACAGAAAACTAATCAACACCTTCTGACCAATCAGAGCGCAGAACTCAGCAGCGCTGTGCTGTTTATAGTGACGGTTTTTCTTTTTCTTTTTCTTTTTTTTAATTTAACACATTTGATACCCGTCCTATTAATTCACACTTTCACAAACACACAACCCTCCTTCACCGTGATTGGTCACACTGTTTCTCATTTGCATAATGTAAATTTTTCCACATCGCTAGCCCCGCCCACATCACGTCACACTATTTATGATTTGTTATGATAACAGCTTAGCTAAAATGGACCTATTTGACACTTTTTTGGTCATTTTTAATATCTGAGAATCTTTATCTGATTATTTTGATAACTGCTGTATCTAAACCGTAACTCTTTATCAACATTTAGTGTTGATTTTCGCACTTTCTAAGTGTTTACACTCCGGCAGCGTCTCAGTGGCACTTAATGATCATCGAGAACTCATTTTAATGCGAGTATTTACAGCGAGGCTCAGAAATTCCGGCTCTCGCCAATTCACCGTGACACACAAGGACCCTCATCGGAAGCTCATCTGTATCCCGTTGTTTATGGAGATCACCTGCAACTTCAAGCCTATCAATCACGACATGTTTTTTTTTTCTTAGTCCTTTTTAAATTTAGTTCCGCTCCTCTGAAGGACACTCGTGCGGTTCTCCGGGTTCTCCCCCGGCACCGTAATCCTTCTTAAATTGAGCATGAACATGGTGACCGAATATAGCTGCGAAAAAAAGTGTGTCACATTTCTATATTTCTCCCAGATCCGGGAGGCTTATAGGGAGATAAAGACAGAGACTCGGAAGATCGTTGGAGAGAAACAGAGCAACGATGGAGTGTAATGGAGTTCCGGGTCGTCCTGCCAAAATTATGTGGAGGCATGCATGGATTTTTTTCCAGATTAGCGATACCGGGCTTGTATTAGCCAAGTTTCTTAGCAACAGGATCACACCTCGTCTCGGTGTGTGTAATAACCCAGACGGAATTTTTTTTTTTCGCCTCGATTTCTTCTTCCTCTCCACCATCATCATCTCCATCCTTCAGTCTATTTCTCTTTTCATTTTCACAGATACACGTGTTGGAGATCTTTTTTTGAATGAGAGGAATTGGTGTGATGGATGGATTATGTGTGTGTGTGTGTGTGTGTGTGTGTGTGTGTGTGTGTGTACAGATTAGAAATCTTCCTTGTTTAGTTTCCGACAGGAAGCTCGTGAAGTCTGTTTTGTTTCCTTCATCCTGATTTTTAATAAATAGTAATAATGATAATGAATCACTCTGAAACGTCGTCATCCTTCACTGAGAGTCAGACGAGCTCCTTGACTGAAATGTCATCTCGGAATGTCGGAATGTCATTTTGACTCAATTGGTTGATTTGCGAATGATTTTATCCGCCTCCGTTCAATCTCCACCTTCAGAGGTTAGCTAGTCAAATCCACGATTAGCTGCTTCTTGTGTGCTTTATGCTAATCTCCCACAATCCACTGCTAATACATGGGACAACAGCGGACCTAAAACGCTTTAATAAACTCAGCGTTTTCCCTCTCTCTCTCTCTCTCTCTCTCTCTCTCTCTCTCTCTCTTTCCCTCTCTCTCTCTCTCTCTCTCTCTCTCTCTCTCTCTGTCTCTCTCTCTCTCTCTCTCCCTCTCTCTCTCTCTCTCTCTCTCTCTCTTTCACTTGCCTGGCCACAGACTGCTGAGTTTATGAGCAGCTGCTAGCACGGCTTAGCTTAGCGCTCGTAAAAGTTAGCCTGTCATTAGCCGTTCTGCTCGCATCCCCCTTCAGAGTCATTAGTCCCCTTTTTACCGCTAAACACGGTTTCTGCATGAGCAAAACAGAAATCCTGACGTTGATAATTACAAGTTTTGGAAATGACGGTAATGTGGGATTACGGCTTCACTTTTTGCCGAGTTATTAACATTCTTCAGCCTTTAGCGCTGTTGCTGGATAAATACGAATTACATGGAAATGACTCAGTAATTTATACTATTTAGCAGTTAGCTAATCTGTTTTAGTAGCATAAAATATTAGCAGAGAATTTCATTAAAAAATTATAATGCTAGTTTACTATTTTTCACCTTTGTATTTTATCACTTATTAAAAATTAATAACATTATTTATCTTATATTTAGAAGATGCTGTTATATTTTGTAACTAAGAAACTGACAAATATTGCTATAAATATTTATTTTTACACTTTTATCCCAACTTCATTTACTATACATGAGCTTTTTTTTTTGTTTGAAGTTTGAATCATCATTGATTCAGATTACTGAAGGTGTGATTATTAAAATGACTCTTCCTCAAAACAAATCTCTCAAAACGAGTCTTTCGCAAAAAAAAAAAACCTCTGTCAAAGCGACTTTCTCAAAATTTCAGTTGTTTTATTTTTTTAAAATAAATTGCAAATCGCAAAGCAAATTTTCTTCAAATCGACTCTTTCACAACAGAATTTTCCTTAAAAGAAATTTCTCAAAATGACTCAAAAATTCAATTCAAGGTTTATTACTACAGCTTTTCAATGCCTCAATAAGACTCACTTAAACTGACTCTCAAAATGCCTCAATGCCTCAAAATGACTCAGTGCCTCAAAATCTCTCTCTCAAAATTTCAATTCAATTTTATTTGTATAGCACTTTTTAATAATCTAAAATATTCTATAATAATTTATAAAGTATTCCAAAAAATAATGATGAGAAAATCTGACTACAAATAAAACAAAAGAAAAATATTATCAGTGAAATCCATCATTATTTGCAGATTTATGAATATTTGATATAAAACAGTTTCCTCATCAGCACATTTCAGCACATTGCATTAGCGTCTACTTTTAACACGTTATATTTCGCTCTAACGTCAGTAAAGGAAATAAAATTATTCCTGAAATCATCAGTCGGAAAGTTGGTTCTTTGTCTAGTTAATGAGTCCGAAATCAGCTGTTAGTCGTCAAGAGACAACAATTAACACACGGCGGGTTAAAGAGGTATGATTTAGTTAGTTAGTTGTATGTTTTAGTTAGTTGTATGATTTAGTTAGTTAATTGTATGTTTTAGTTAGTTAGTTGTATGTTTTAGTTAGTTGTATGCTTTAGTTAGTTGTATGATTTAGTTAGTTAGTTGTATGATTTAGTTAGTTGTATGATTTAGTTAGTTAGTTGTATGCTTTAGTTAGTTGTATGATTTAGTTAGTTAGTTGTATGCTTTAGTTAGTTGTATGATTTAGTTAGTTAGTTGTATGATTTAGTTAGTTGTATGATTTAGTTAGTTAGTTGTATGCTTTAGTTAGTTAGTTGTATGATTTAGTTAGTTAGTTGTATGCTTTAGTTTTAGATAATTTTCATCTCATCACAAACCTTTAAAAAATATCAAAGTGTAAGCAAACTGGATGTTGATGAAGATTTGTAAAGAAGACTAGAGTGAGAAAAAATCAATCCCTGTATATATTTTTAAATATTTATCCCTGACGCTCTTCTCCTGATGAATAAATAAAACAGCATCACAGGTGTTAATGACTCAGGTAAGGATAATGGATCGGCTGATTTGCAGCTGGATGGATTTTAGCTCGTCTTACTCTTTATGTTTTTCTTCTTTTTCCTCGGCTGGAAAGGGAATTGCCCTCTGGGGATTAATAAGCGTTTATATGGTGCTGTTTTGAGTTAATGCAGATTTCAGCTTTGTGATTTGTGAGTATTAAGGATCAGCAGCGGGAAACGTTTCAGTTTGTGATAAGTGATGAAATAAAAACAGCGCTTCACACGGCCGTGTGTTTGTTCTGTCTGTGTTTCTGTTATTGGCGTGTAAAAAAACGCCGTCGAGACCCAAAGCGGCCGGAACGCAGATTCCCAGAGCACCGATCTGTGCGGGTTTATCTTCAGGGTCCTGCTAATAAAAAACACACAAAAATTAGTCTCTACGTTACATCTTCAGTGCGTAGAGGCATACTGGTGTTGGTCTGCTGGATGTGACGGGTCAAAGCAGTGATGTGGATCTCCTCCAGGAGACGGGTGAAGAAACTCCAGCTCACGCTGCTCATAAACAAAGCTCAGCTACGATCTGCAGAGAGAGAGAGAGAGAGAGAGAGAGAGAGAGAGAGAGACAGAGAGAGAGAGATTGACAGAGAGATGGAGAGATAGAGAGACAAAGACAGACAGAGAGAGATGGACAGAGAGACAGAGAGACGGAAAGAGAGAGAAAAAGAGAGGGAGGGAGAGAGAGAGACAGAGAGAGAGACAGAGAGAGGGACAAAGACAGACAGAGAGATGCAGAGAGACAGAGAGACAGAAAGAGAGAGAGACAAAGATAGACAGAGATAGAGAGAGAAAGAAAGAGAGAGAAAAGGAGAGGGAGGGAGAGAGAGAGGCAGAGAGAGAGACAGAGAGAGAGGGAAAAAGACAGACAGAGAGATGCAGAGAGACAGAAAGAGAGAGGCAGAGAGAGAGAGAGGGGGACAAAGACAGACAGAAACATGCAGAGAGACGGAGAAAAAGAGAGAGAGACAAAGATAGACAGAGATAGAGAGAAAGAAAGAGAGAGAAAAAGAGAGACAGAGAGAGAGACAGAAAGAGAGAGAGAAAAAGAGAGAGAGAGATAGAGAAAGATATATATATATATAGAGAGAGAGAGAGAGAGATAGAGAGAGAGAGAGAGAAAAAGAGAAAGAGAGATAGAGAAAGATATATATATATATATATATATATATAGAGAGAGAGAGAGATAGAGAGAGAGAGAGAGAAAGAGAAAGAGAGATAGAGAGAGAGAGAGAGAGTGTTAACACCTCGTCTCAGTGTCTGTATTTCACTCAATATTTTTTGCCTATTTAAAACCCTCCTTGTGAGACGAGACTCTACGGTTAGAAACAACGTCAGTCGTTTTCAGATTTTTGAATAAATTGGAAAAGATGTGAAATAAAGAAACATCCCTGCGATGGAAACGTGGTTTCTCTCTGAATCCGTCTTTTCCACAGACTGAGCTCCTGAAACTTGTTGAAAAGCTATCGAAGTTTTAATACGTCGTGAAGCCGTAATCACACATCACACACGTGCTAACACGTCCTGCTGAATGCATTAACATATTACGTAATATTTTATACGTAAACATTTATTTCGTAAAGGAATTGTTTCGTGTAGAGACTTCTCAGCTGGTGAGAAGATGTACAGCGAGGACGCGAGATTCAAATCCTGCCCTCGGAAAACTTTGGCCAAAATAAAGAGTGCTTTTGTCTCTTTGTGGCTCTTTTGTTATTTTTTTTTTCGTACAGACTCGATACGAATAAAGAATCTCTTTAATATAACCGCGCGAGCTGTAAGCGATGTTAGCGGCGTTCGGGCTGCGGACCTCCTTTTGTCACGCGTTATTAAGATTAACCAGAACCTAAAGAACAACCACAATCCTGCTCTCATTCCTCACAGGAGAAATTATCGGCCCTGAGGAGCGGCGCATGAATCATCCATATTAATTGATGTTTAAAACGCGTTCCATATGCTGCAGCGTAGCCGAAGCTCCTCGGCGCACCGTAGCGTCCTGATCGGAGCGATAAAAAAAAAAAACGTAATGTAGACAAAAACACATATATTTCTCAAACGCGAATGTGGTGTGTTCTGATTGGCTGAGAGCTGTACAGACGATCCTGGAGAACATTAACGTGTTCGACAAGAAACAGAAAATTCATTAATCTGTTATTCAGTGAGTTTTTAACTTTAATACGTAAAGTGATTAAAACAAACAGTCTATTTTACCTAACGTTTTAGCTAACCAGCTAGCTAATATGAGCTAACCTCACAAACTCACTTTCTGACAGGATTTTGGACTTATATTTATTAATGTTTATTATCTTCATGGCTAACACCAGCTAGCTATCTACGACACATTAATCTGACAGAAATAATGAGTCAAATTCATCAATGTTCGTGATCTAACACCAGCTAGCTAACATACGCTAACTTGAGAGAACATCTGAGGGGATTTTTTACCTCATAGAGCCTTGACTGCTAATGCTGACGCTAATGCTAATGTAGTAAGCTAAAATTACCTAACCTGACAGGAATTTCTGAGAGGATTTTGGAATTACATTCATAAACTAATAGCTAATTAGCTAACTAGCTATCTAATATGCACTAACCGGTCAGAATTGTTAAGTCATATTCATCAATAAGGACTTCACTGTTTACAATCATCACTGCTAATGCTGACTTGTTAGCTAGCATAAGCTAACCTGACAGGATTTCTCAGAGAATTGTTTAAGTTTTATTGATAATTGTTCAATCTTTCCCTAGTTGTATTCATAATTTTCAATGCTAACACATTATTAGCTAGTTAAGATAAGCTAACAACAGAATTAATATTTCTAACACCAGCAAGCTAACATAAACTAACCTGACAGGATTAATAGGTTTAACTGCAGCTAGCTAGGATGCGCGCTAACCTGACAGGATTAATATTTCTAACACCAGCTAGCTAAGATGCGCTAACCTGACAGGATTAATATTTCTAACACCAGCTACCTTAGATGCGCTAACCTGACAGGATTAATAGGTTTAACGCCAGCTAGCTAGGATGCGCTAACCTGACAGGATTTCTCAGGGAATTTTGGACTTTTATTTTATTATCGAAGACATTTTTCTTGTATCTTTGATAAAAACGGATGTTTCGGACCCGAGCCGACTCGCAGAGGAACAGCGCTACAACAGAAACGTTTCACGCTTCTAGCTTTTGGCTCGTGATCGGGCGATTGGGGTTAAACGCGAGAAGACTCTCGTGTTGATTACGGGTTTTAGCTTTCGCTGCGTTTTGTCGCTAGCGCCGTCGAGGAGACAGAAACCACAGGTCACACACAGCCACAGCTCCGACCATCACGTTTCCACTCCGCCGCTGTGTGTGGTTTTTTCCGTCTCCGAACTGACAGCGCATTTTCCGAGATGATGGAAGCGATACGAACACGCGGAGAATTGGCGAGAATTTTTCCGACATGCTGAAAAAACGCGCAGTAAGAGGATTAAAGCGTGATTCTGTTTCCTTCAGGAGATTAGACATCTGCGTCGGACGAAATCCGATCCAGCCGCTGCTGAAAGATGCCCTAATGGCCTGTTATTATCTTATTTAGCTCGTTAACCGCGTAGCGTGTTTTCAAACTGCCGAGAAAAATAGACAGTTTGAGAAGAAAAAAAAAACACAACCATGTGGAAGAAGTGAGACTTTAAATTAGTGGGTGTGTCTTTATGACCATATATGGACATAGGCGGAATTATTAGTGTTCATATAGGAACATTTCCCCAAATATTTTTAGCAAGATAGCTAATATTCTCAAATTTTTATTCTTCTTTTTCTTTCTTTCTTTCTTTCTTTCTTTCTTTCTTTCTTTCTGTTCTGTGTTCCTTTCTGGTCAAAGTGTCGCGTTTTAATTATATTAATTTTTTTATCATATTTTTTAACCAAAAATTTGGAGGAATTTTTTTTAAAAATTAGAAAAACACTTTTCCAGCTTGATTTATATTTTCTTTTTCCTTCCACCTGCTCTCAGGAACATGGGAAGGGACTCGGCAGCTCCTGCAGGATTGTTTATATCGATCATGACGGAGATGAAGAGAAAACAGATTGGATTTTATTTCAGAAATAGACGTCCGAGTCGCGCGGCTGTCAAATCTAAAATCGACGGCGTGGAGCAGCGACACTACAGGAGGAGTAAAGATTTTTCATTCAGGGGCCTTCGGGGAGCCATCGATGGAGCAGCTGCTGTACAAGCACATAAAAGAGAGAGAGAGAGAGAGAGGGTGAGAGAAAGAGAGAGGGAGGGAAGGAGCGAGAGAGTGCAACAGAGAGAGAGAGGGAGACAGAGAGAGAGAGGGAGAGAGAGAGAGAGAAGGAGAGAGAGAGCGCAACAGAGAGAGAAAGACAGAGAGAGAGAGAAAGAGAGAGAGAAAGAGAGAGGGAGAGGGAGAGACTGAGGGAAGGAGAGAGAGAGCAACAGAGAGAGAGGGAGAGAGAGAGGGAGACAGAGAGAGAGAGGGAGAGAGAGGGAAGGAGAGAGAGAGAGAGAGCGCAACAGAGAGAGAAAGACAGAGAGAGGGAGAGAGAGAGGGAAGGAGAGAGAGAGAGAGAGCGCAACAGAGAGAGAAAGACAGAGAGAGAGAAAGAGAGAGAGAGAAAGGTATAGAGAGAGAGAGAGAGAGAGGGAGAAAGAGAGAGAGAGAGAGAGTGAGAGAGAGGGGAAAAGGAGAGAGAGAAGGAGAATTTGTCTAAGCCCTGATTTTTTCTCCGACTCTCTTCATGGAAACGGAGTGAAGGAGAAAACGGACAAAAAAAAAAGGAGCTGAATAAATTTACTCGACTCTCTTTATCTTATTTAAATATCTACATTAAATTTTATGATATTTTAGCATTTGCTTATCGGAGAAATCTCAAAATTTTAAATGTTGTATGAACTTTAAATAAAATAAAACTATTTTTAACAAAAAAAGGACAAAACTGTGACTTAAAATTAAAGAAGTCGACATAAAAAAATTAGGCCAAGAGAGAACACTTAAAGAAAAACAGGTGGATTTTTAACAGACAGACAGACAGACAGATAGATAGATAGATAGATAGATAGATAGATAGATAGATAGATAGATAGATAGATAGATTCAGATTTAAAAAAGAGAAACAGCTTCACAAAAAATTCAACTTTTTTTGAAAAAAAAAAAAATTTTCAGCTAATGGCCAAGAGAAGTCTCTTTACACACGTTCACAAAACATAAATTAAAATAAAAATAAATAAATAAATTTTAAAAACTTAAAAGCAACTGTTATAAAATTAAGTGACATCTAAAGAATAACTTTAGATGTCTAACTAAAAATTTTACTGGCTACAACTTAAAAATTTTTACTAATTTAACTTTATTTTAAAAGAAAAATAATAATCTAAAAAAAAAGGAATCAATTAAATAAAATATAATTTACAGGACTGACGTACTATTTTGAAACTTTAAACAATTTTGTTTTTAAATAACAAATTTAGCCTTAAAGTAGTTTGGGATTTATTCTTTCTTTTTTAGTGCTGTTGTGATTTAGATTTTTTTTCTCTGCAGTTTGTAATAAATGTTTGCGCCACTTTGCCGCCATATTTGCGAATCTTCGAGTTTGTCGAAATGTTTGTCGAGTTTGTCGAAATGATGCGACTCGTCATGTTTTCATCCGCCCCGTTTTTTTTTTTTTTTTCTTTCTGACAGAAAATCTACGTTTTTTTGGTGAAGTCTTTGGCAGCTGTGTGACAACGTGAGCCCGGCGTTAATCGATCACGCTCGAGAGACTCGGGAGAAAAGCGGTGTCTGGCGTCCGTCTCGGCTCTCATTGACCTTTCAGTTTTACTTTATGTTGTCACATCAAAGCTAATGAGCGCTCGCTATTTTAATTAGCCGCAGGATCCATGCAGCAAATAAGAAAACCGTTTAATCAATACGCAGCGTCAGGAGGAAATCAGGCCGGATCGCGTGCGGATCATTCCCGTCAGGATGCCTCATTACTCCACATTAGCCTTCGGAAAATGTGTGTATTCCACATATTGTGTGTGTGTGTGTGTGTGTGTGTTTCCTTCTTGGACGCATCTCTGTAGAGAATCAGGCAGGATATTGACAGACTGAAGCCCAGAGGCAGACTCGGTGCATGGGGCATCGTTCCCAGACCCCACCTGAGTAAAGAAACTCATCTGTTTACATCAAAAACAACCTGCTTTATATCTGTAAAAAAAAAAAAAAAGAAAAGAAAGAAAAAGAAAGAAAAGTGAGGCTCTGTTTCTCTAACAAATGTGAGAAATTGATTTTTAAAAAATCAGGTTTTGTTTAGTTTTTATTTCCTGTGTCCTTTCCCTGACGCAACTCAACTTAGGGCAATACTTTTTTTTTTTTTTTTTACATTTTTTAAACTTTTTAAACATTTTTTTAAACTTTTTAAACTAAGAAATGAAAAGAAAAACTTTCTCAATTGCAAAATAAAAAAAAAAAGCAAAAACAAAGAAACAAAACAAAAAACAAAAACACGATATTTCGCAGGAGTCACGTTACATCCATCATTTATTTTATTTATTCTAGAGATTATAAAAGTGTGATATAAATGTATAAATATTCCTGATGATCACGTTACTGAAGCTCCTGGCCGGTCATGATGCACCGTCTCACGGCGGATTTCAGCTAAAAAATCATATCGTTACGATCGGTTTTGCTCTCAAGTCTCCGTCAGTGAGCAGTTTGATAACTTCAACAAAACAGACTTCATGTGGAACGCGGGATGAATGTCCTGGTCACACACTCGACTCTGTTCACACACACAGAGGGAGTTATTTATAATCCACTATCGGGTGTCACCCAGGTGAGGACGGGTTCCTTCTCACTCTGGTTCCTCTCAAGGTTCCTTCCTCATGATGTCTCAGGGAGTTTTTCCTCACCACCGTCACCTCTGGCTCACTCATTAGGGATAAATTTATAAATTTAAAATTAATATCCTGGATTTATATACTTCTGTAAAGCTGCTTTGTGACAATGTTCACTGTTAAATGCTCTATAGAAATAAAACTGAATTGAATTGAATTGAATGTTGCTACACATATAATATAAACATTATGGCACTGGATTATTCTGTTTGTTTATATTTTTATTTTTATATAAAAAAATAGATCTTTGTATATTCCCAGGGATTGTTGAATCATAAATAAATACATAAATAATTTTTTTAATCATTAATACATTTTAAAAGATTTTTTTTCAAAACTTCAAAACTTTAAACTTTCATGATAAATAAATAAATACAAACATTTAAATAAAATATGCCAATATGTAAAAGAAAGAACTCCAAGTATGTTTGATGTAAAAACAAAAATTATAAATCTGACAGCTTGAAACAAAGAAATGTTTAAAAAAAAAAAAAAAAAAGAAATAATGAAGTAAAATCTGTGAAATTTTTTGAGAAGAAACTTTCACAAAACTGAACACAGGTTAGAAATGACTCCAGATTTCTGAACTTTGCTGGAGATTGTAAACAAAAGTTTAATAAGTAAATAAACAAAAAGTAAGTAATTACGTAAAGAAATAAATAAATGTTGTTTTTTTTTTTAAATGAATACATTAAAATATATTTTTAAAAAACATATCAGATAGGAAGATAATTATTTGGACACAGATGATGCTTTCAAACATGTTGATTCGGAGAGGAATGACACTCGGCACGGCGCTGTTCTGGGTGAAGTCTGCAAACAGGAATCGCTGTTAATGTCTGTAGCAAGCCCAGCGTTTCGGCTGATATTAGATATATATTAGATATATATTAGATATATAGAGAGGCGTGTAGCTGAAGGGGCTCCGCAGGCCTGAGAAGACGAGTTAAAAGTTTTCCCAAAGCTTTGTTGGAGGCAGCGGGACAAAAAAAGCAAAAAAAAAAACTAAACAAAAAAAACAGAAGCTTAGTCTAGACATGCGAGTGTACAGAGGGGAAGAAATGAAATGAGTGGGTTACTGAGGCAGGAAAGAGGATCGCTTTAGACGTGTGTGTGTGTGTGTGTGTGTGTGTGTGTGTGTGTGTGTGTGTTGACCGTAATTACACACATTCCTCAGTGGGGCAGGATGGCAGGGTGTGGCGCTTCCTGTGTAAATATGGAACAGGTAAAAAGAAACACACACACACACACACACACACACACACACACAC
>JAKKZN010000007.1:767849-771238 GCA_033441825.1 Pangasius elongatus | reverse complement strand
TTTAATTTATGCTAATTTATTCAGGTTCTGATTTATTCAATCTGATGATTGGAGTAAACTTTGGCTAATGATAATAATGTTTAAGGTACAAATAAATAAAAAGGCACTAACTAATTCACTATTCAGTATTAAAAGTTTATGGTTTGTTATATTAAAGTTAACTCGTAGTGAATAAAGTTCTATTAATGAGAATTTTAATATTAAGAAATACAGTTTGTAATAATGTGATTATTGGATATAACGCGATATTCCATTCGAGCAGTGTCGTAATATCGTCACGACTTTATTCATTTATGGACAGTTTTATTTCCTGCATTAACGCACACACACTAATGCAATTAATAACCAGTTAATTAAAAGAGCTTTAATGTAAGCCTTAAGGGAAAAAACAAATAAAGTATTTTTTAAAAATAAAAGTATCTGATGTTGTGTAATCGTTATTTATTTCCCATGTGGAAAAGGTTCGCAAAAAGAACATCATCACTTTTGAATTATTGTCAGCGGTTTGTTTTTACTGAAGCGAAACAGATCTTTTTGCTGCATGTGACGGAAAAATGCAAGAACGGTATAGACCACAGGAGTGGCACATCACTGGCAGAAAATCCAGTGGAAAAAGAGGGAGAGAGAGAGAGAGAGAGAGAGAAGCGAGACAGACAGTGAGTGAGACAGAAAATAGAGAGATGGAGAGACAGAGATAGAAAGAAAGAGAGAAAGAAAGAAAGGAGAGAAAAAAGTGTGAGAGAGAGAGAACTGAGAGTGAGAAAGAAAATAGGCAGAGAAAGAAAGAGAGAGAGGCATGGAGAAAAGAAAGAGAGGAGAGAGAAAGAGAAGTGTGTTTGTGAGAGAGACACAGAGAGAGAGAAGTGTGTGTGAAAGAGAGAGAGAGAGAGAGAGAGAGAGAGAGGTGTGTGTGAGAGAGAGAGAGAGAGAGAGAAGTGTGTGTGTGTGTGTGTGTGTGTGTGTGTGTGTGTGAGAGAGAGAGAGAGAGAGAGAGATGCCATGCTGTGGATAAACAGACTTATTCTGCAATAATAAATATTTCTTTAAAACCTAAATTGATTCGAGCTTATTTATGAACCTGTCAGGGTTTTTTTAAATCCTGGAAAATGCAGACGTTCCCTCAGTGGATAAGTGAAATCCTCCTTTTCTGAGGTTTTGCAGCCACAGGGCACAGAACAAACTCTCAAAATAAAAAAATAAAAAACTTATCATTATTATTATTAATTATTTAAGAGCTGAAAAACTGTAACCTGCTTTTAGTTTCATAAACAGAACCTGTCCACATGATGATCTAATTATTATTATTATTATAATCCGAGTTTATCTAAAACAGAGGCGTGTCTAAGTCACACGGGGGCGGAGTTTATCTAAAACAGAGGCGTGTCTAAGTCACACGGGGGCGGGGTTTATCTAAAACAGAGGCGTGTCTAAGTCACACAGGGCGGGGTTTATCTAAAACAGAGGCGTGTCTAAGTCACACGAGGGCGGAGTTTATCTAAAACAGAGGCGTGTCTAAGTCACACGGGGCGGAATTTATCTAAAACAGAGGCGTGTCTAAGTCACACGGGGCGGGGTTTACCTAAAACAGAGGCGTGTCTAAGTCACACAGCGTTAAGTCCAGCGCCGCCGTCTGACAGTTTGATGTAACTACAATAACCTCGCTGTAATTTATGTTTTATCTGTAAATACACTCACACACACTGTGGAGCTTCATTCAGGGACAATATTAAACACATAAACCTGTCATTAATTAATAATATCAGAGCCGTAAAGTCCATGAAAAAAGGTTCTTGTTGAGGACATCAGAGGAGACGCGTCGTAATCAGAGACATCGCTTACCGAGAGGAATGAAGATAAGTGAGATGTAAGTGTATTTATTTTTAGATGTTTGTGTTACATCACAAACACTACGTTTGACAGCAAAGAAAATAAAAACTGTATTTCCTTCTTCAGTCTGTATTTTCTATCCCGTTTTTTTTTTTTCAGGTTTAAAGGTGAGTGTGTGTGTTTAAAGGCTTCTAGTGAAGAAAAATTCGAACATCTCGGAGACATGAGCTACACTCGGGTGATTTTAATGCTCTGAATATGGAGCTCAGATAATCAGCTTAAGTAGCTGCGTAACCCGACTCTGAATACCAGCAACTTTCCTCGTGTAAATATTAGCGTAGATTTGGAACGGAGTACGGAGGAAAACACCAGCTGTCTCTGCACTGAGAGACTGTATCTGGGATGATGGCGGTATTTTGGACGAGTCTCTCTTTTATGTGAGTGTTAAAGTTTGAGTAGAATTAGCAATACCGTGCACACACACACACACACACACACACACACTCCGAGAAAGAGATACAGTTACACTCGTTCTCTCATTCGGAGAGCGAGTCTCTAATCCAGCGATTGGTTTTACCTTATCACCGAACTTAAGGAGTGTATTCCTCTAAGCTGCAGGATTGAACCGCCGTTCGATACACGTTTGCAAAACTGAATCTGTTGAGCTGTGAAGATTTGATACGGGTATTTAAAGCCCTGCGCGGTATTAACTAACATCACAACAAATAGCCGCGCTTAACACGGCCGGCGCGGATGCAAATGAATCTGAGCCACACACAGATCGAGGAGAGAGACGAGGGTGTGTGTGTGTGTGTTTCTCCGTACATATACAGTAATATATATAAATACGTGTATTTAGCTGTTTGTGAGGACCAAAAAGTCCTCAGAATGAACAGCAAATGTCAAATGTCCTCACAAAAAGTACAGCTTTTACAAATTTATTATTTTTTAAATTAAAGGGATAAAAGATTACGTTGAAGAATATTAATCAGCTACAGTAATCATTATGTTGATACAAAAACAGTGTGTGTGTGTGTGTGTGTGTGTGTGTGTGTGTGTTTACATTTTGTTTAACGTATATAAACACACCAGGGCGTCTCCAGGTGACGTCACATCCTCTAAAAGTATTGGAAAAATTTTTTTTTCTCTTTTTATAAGAAACGATAAGAAACTTTATGCATTTAGTTTAGTTTCTCTACCAAACAAATTAATATTAAAATAATATTTCTCAGGTTAATCATTTTAATCCTTAGAGTAATACTGGAATAAAAGTGCTAAAAAATGTAAAATTTTTATAAAAAATGAAAAAAAAAATACTCCCAGTTAAGTGCAAAACTTTGCAGCCTCGTTGTTTTTGAACAAAGAACATATATTTCTATATATTTATTATTTCTATTTTTTCGCAATTTATTTATAAATACATTGTTTTCTAAAGCTACAAAGGAAACATGTGTGTATAACGCAACAACACAACAAACCGAAAATATTTTTTTTCTTTTCCAGTCTTTTGCACTTGACTGTATGTACTTAAGTGAAATAATTTAAAAAATTTTAATTATTAA
>JAKKZN010000007.1:757849-762849 GCA_033441825.1 Pangasius elongatus | reverse complement strand
TCGAATTAATGTTAATGCTTCAGTAGTAATTCTTAATAGTTTATTATATTTAATTTAATTCTCCAGCCCTTCATCTGCGCATGAGATTCGGTTTATTATTAACTGCATGTATGGAATATGTGTGTGTGTGTGTGTGTGTGTGTGTGTGTGTGTGTGTGTGTGTGTGTGTGTGTGTGTGTGTGTGTGTGTGTGTTGCACATGACTCAGGACAATTTTCAGCACAGTTAGTAAAATTTGGATAGTTTTAGGTAAATAATTCTTCTTTTTTTTTTACACACGAAGCCCCTCATCTTAAAGCCTCAACACTCTGACAATAAACTTTAGAATTAAATCATTAAATCTCCAGCAACTTTATCTGAAAACTGAACGTTAACTCTAATAACTGTAAATATTATAAGAACGTGTCCTTGCTGCACTTTTATACAGAGTGATGTTTCATGGCTCTTTAAATCATTTGAGTGGGATTTGATATACGGTGTGTATAAATCAGAATAATATTGTGTATTGTGTAATATTGTGTGTATATTTTTATGTATTTATGTTGTTACTATTGTTAATCATCAATATTAGCTATATTTACTACAAACATTTAACAATATATTACTATATATTACTGTGTAACGTATTTTCACAGTAGATATACAATTATTACAAAAAAATCTATATTCTTACGAGGCTATTCTTACTAATTAACTGCAGATATTAATTAATTAATTATTGCTAATTACAATATGAACAACTTCAGCATTGTTATTAGTTAATTATTATCTGTATATTGTCGCATATATTATTACTAATTAGCCGTATATGTTAGCTAATATAATATAATATCTATTATATACTAGATAGATAGATAGATAGATAGATAGATAGATAGATAGATAGATAGATCAGTAAACAGTTAACGTTAATAAGTACCACAGTTCAGTTAACTCGTGTATAGTGTGTGATTTCCCTGAAGATTTAGTTAAATAATTAGTGAATAAATAAATTAAACAGTGTGTGGCATCCGGTCTGTAAGCAGTGTGTGTGTGTGTGTGTGTGTGTGTGTGTGTGTGTGTGTGTGTGTGTGTGTGTGTGTGGCTAATTGAGTCGACCCCTGAAGGTCTCTAATCTGGTCTTGTTCTGATTTGTCCTGTTTTCTGCCTTATCACTGCTAATTAGCGCTAATGGAGCGTTAGGCCTTTAGCAAACTAGCAACTCTACTGATAAGCAGCTTTAGGGCGTCGTGACCGTGAGGGCTTTACTTCATGGGTGGCCTTTGTTTAGGCCTGCAGTGTGTGTGTGTGTGTGTGTGTGTGTGTGTGTGTGTGTGTGTGTGTGTGTGTGTGTGTGTGCTAACACCTCCTGGGAAATTTGACCCGAGGTAACGGCACAAATGTGACACTGGAGCTCAGGTGAACTGGTCAGTTATTATTATTATTATTATTATTATTATTATTATTATTATTATTATTGAAGTTGTTGTTGTCACTTATAAAGTCTGAACTATGCAGGAGAAAATAATTCAGCAATTTAAAAACAGCACTTTGTCTTCATAATGTCTGTTACATTGAGTAAATAAATAAATAAATAAATAAATAAATAAATAAATACAAACACTCCCTTTATTTATCTATCTATTTATTTATTTATTTATTTATTTGGGGTTTTTTTTCAGTCTTTCTTTCTTTCTTTCTGCCCTTCTTGATCTCATATCATCTGTCTATCGCTATCACAATAAGACCAAATTAAATTGCATTAGACGTATAATAATAATAATAATAATAATAATAGAGAGAGAGAGGAATAAAATCTGATTATAACATCATTTCTGATTGGTTGAGATTTATTTTCATAACAGTAAATATAATATCATATTTTAATAGATATTTCTCTAAAGGTATGTAGCATAGAAATAATAAGATCCATTTATTTATTTATTTATTTATTTATTTATTTATTTATTTATTTATTTATTTATTTTCGTATGTATATTAGGTCTTTTTAGTCAGATTTTATTACTTCATTTATCAGGAGGAAATCTGAAGAAAAAAATGAAGTCAGAAATTGAATTAAATTGTTAAATGAGCTGAATTTGTGTTTAATTTTCTCTTCAAGGCTTAAAAACCTTTTGCGAAGGTGAAAAGCGCCATCTGCTGGACAACACGGTTATTACCCCAGAACTGCTGCTCTCATGATGTGTGTGTTAAAGATCTGATGGACAGGAAACATGTCAGGACTGGAGGAAATAACATAAAGATATAAATCTGCACTGATGTCCTAAACACACCATAAATAAATAAATAAATAAATAAATAAATAAATAAATAAATAAAATCGTGTCAGTGTGCAGTGGTGAATTGTGCGTCTCTTTATCTCGACGCTTGATCAGCCTCTAGATTCAGGATTACTGCAGTTCTGACACAGCCATCCACCGGGATTAGTGAATAATCCCTTTAATTTTACCATCTGTCACCAGAAACAGGCTACAGAGTGCTGTTATTAGCGCCTCTGTGCATGTGAGTGTGCACACAATCCGGCCCGGAAGAAATAAAAACACAAATTTAAATAAAAAAAAAAAAAGAGGAATGAAAATGACTGAAAGGTGCACGACACACAACAACAGCGTGACTAATGCAACAAAAATCCCATAATCCCATCCTAAAGTTTTTAAAATGTGTGTAAATTTCACAATTCCAAGTTTCAGCACGGACAAAAACATTTAAAAATATCGCAAAGATGCAAAACGAGGGCAGTTTGTGTGACTAATTACAGCCATTTAATGCAGAAAGCAGCTGAAAAATAAGAGTTTTACACTAAACATGAATTATTAAAAAATTGCAATTATAAATTATAATATTAAAATATCACTACAAAGTGGAGCAGTGATGTGCTGTGTATCAATAAATCATCATATAATGAGGTTATTTCAGGTGCCATGTTCTGTAATAACATCAGATTAATCTTATTTATTTATTTAAAAATAATTCATCAACTTGCTTGAAACAATAAAAAATGACAGCTGAAAAAAATCTATAACTGAACATTTAACTCAGAATAAAATAGAAATATTCTGTTCATGAATACTTTGATTTGTTTTCATTTATGATGTAATTATGAACAGTATTTATGATTATTTTGCAGTGAGCTGTGTACCCAGGTCTTGTAGATATCAGACATGTTTGTGTCTCCAGATTGTTAAAGTTAAATGAATTGCTGTAAATTGCAGTTCTGTGATTTTTTTAATCCTTCGTTTTGTTATTGTGTTGTGTTTCTCTCTCTCTCTCTCTCTCTCTCTCTCTCTCTCTCTCTCTCCTCCACACTTCTGCACTCTTCCTGTCGCTTTGTTTCTAAATCTCCTGAGCGGGTTTCTGTTCTTAAACGCAGTCCACTGGACTAATCTGAGCTTCTGCCGCTGATCACAGCGTTTATCTGGGATTATTGGAGTGAATTTACGGCTCGGTTTCTCTCCAGCGCCCAAATGTCAAGTCCAGAGTCATGTGTGCGCTCGCTTTAGCGTCGAGATCCCTGCGAAAGCTGCTAGCAGTTGATCTTTGGATAGAGCACGAAATAAATAAATCCTCTTTAGCAGATCGATATTCATCCGCCTTAATGCGGGAAGTGAAACGGCGGGATTTGAGCCGCGACTCTGACGAGCAGATAATCGTTGCGAAACAAGCGTGAGGGCTTTTCCACCTACAGGAAGTTTCACACACACACACAGGAAACACGCCACCTGTGCAGGAGAAGCTAATGCTAATCTAAACCGCGGCTAGCTCTGACAGCACTGCGGGTTCCCATGAATGCGCTGGTTCTGTTAATGCCTTTTCGTTTCTATAGCAACAGCTATATTATCATTCACAGGGACTTGTGGATGGAGTGACGTTTTCTGGAAGGAGACGTTTATTTAACATTCATGGAAGGAGTCTCCAGTGTCAGAGGTAAAGCCGTAACTTTTTTACGTAGGTTTTCCGACATCTTCAGGACAGACGCGTTTACGCCTCGTGACCTGCGACGTTGTTGTTGTTTGTTTTCGACTGTTTACAGCTGCCGTAACGTCAGAACGGGAACTAAGATGTTACACGTTAAATGTAACTGCAAACAGATAAAAAATATGTACAATGTGTCGCTTTTTAATAATTACACATTTCGAAACATAATCAAAACTTTGCTTTCTCAACATTCACCACTTCGACATGTACGTTTGGCTTTTTGTGTCAGAATTACAAACTTACTGATGAACACGCCACAAAACATAACAGGAAGTGACATCAGGCAAGAACCTAGCAGTAAAATGTTAGCGTAATGTTCACACAGCAGTCATGAGAAGGTCAGGAGGTCGCACCTCAGTCACTGTGTCTAATTAAACTAATTACAGAAATATGCAGTATGTAAGTGTAATTAGTGGGCGTGGCCAGGATCTATACATTACACATATTTACAACTGGTTTTGGAATGTGGGCGGAGCCACAGAATCGCGTGGACATGAGGCAGATTTTATCCTGCGGTAGTTAGAACAGGTTTGAGGACATATTTACACACACACACACACACACACACACACACACACACACCTGCACATATAGAACCTGCATAAATTATAAATCAGTGAAAATGAGTAATGTTTATACAGTATATAGAGTTGAGTGCAAAAGTTTGTGCACCCTTAGGACAAAATGGAAGACAAAATATTGAATAACAGCATGACATTTAGTGTGTTCGGGTTTACAGATTCTTTAAGAATACCTGATATTTATCTCTACTAGTACATGTTGTCTTTTATTTATTTAATTTAAATTGTGGTTTTTTTTGTCATATTCAGACACACACACACACACACACACACACACACACATACAGAGTCTGCAAGCCCGCCATTTGGAGATTCAAGTGATCGATTGCTCTGAGATGAATCGTTTCATCCTTTAAAGTATTCAAAGTGTGTGTGTGTGTGTGTGTGTGTGTGTGTGTGTGTCCTGGTCTCCGTCTGACTTATAAAGATCTCAGTGGTTCTTAAG
>JAKKZN010000007.1:718415-729030 GCA_033441825.1 Pangasius elongatus | reverse complement strand
TCTCTCTTTCTCTCTGTCTCTCTGTTTCTCTCCATCTTTTTCTCTGTCTCTCTCTCTCTCTCTCTCTCTCTCTCTCTCTCTCTCTCTCTCTGTTTCTCAAAAAAAGAAGCATGAAAAACGAGCCGGTTGAATATTTTGTGCTTGTGTTTAACAGAAACGAGGCCAGAAGGCCACAGAGAGTTCGAGTTTGACTGAATTCACTGATCTGGGACCAGGAATGCACGAGTCCTCGTAAATAAAATCATAAATAAAATGATTGTAGTTTCTCCCTCAGCGTCTGCAGTAACTGTTCTGTGTTCAGCCGCTGAGCTTGGACTGAGCGCCATCCTATGGCCAACATCATCACCGTCACTTAATAATAAAATAATAATGCAACAATAATCATCATTATTATATATATAATAATTATAATATAAATATATAATAATAACAATCATGAAAATAAAATTATTACTACTTCTGTTATTAATAATAATAATCGTAGTTTTATATTTTAATATTATAAAATATGTATTTTCCTTATAATTATATTATTGAATATTTCTTGTATATTATTTCTTTTTTCACATCTGACTGCTTGAAAGTGACACATTTGTTATTCATATTTACTGTATTAAATTATGATTGATCATATTTATTATAATATATCCATATTTATATTGTAATTAATTTATTTTAATCTCAGCAACCTTCAGTGTTAGAACACTATTATTATTATTATTATTATTATTATTATTATTATTATTATTATTATTAATTTTAAAGATTATTCTCCTCGTTCTCTCCAGACGCTTCTCACAGTCCTCGTCTCTCACTTCCTGTAAATATTTACTCATAATTACGCCATGAGCCAAACCACAGCGTTAGCCGTATCATCATCTATTATGTTTACTTTAGTTTTTTTGTTGCTAATCCGTCGTTACGATCATGACATCGTCCAAACATCCAAATATGTACATTAGCAGCAATACCCGTGATTCATAGCCGATTAGCGTCGGATTAGCGCTGAGACACAGGGTGGAGACGTGCGCTAGCCGTGTGGGATATCGGTCTCGCCCACCCACGTGCAGCGAGTTAGCCGCGCTGTCATTCGGTAGCGTTGCCAAAGCAGAGCGTTTTAGCGTCCAGCCCACGCACAGGGCGAATTCTTTGTTTTCTTTCTTGCTGACTCACACATCAGTACTTCAACACCGCCTTTATCGCCACGTCGGACTCTTCAGGATGATTGACAGCGGCCCTGCTGGGTGTTTTCAGGCGTCGGGTCTCCTCCGCCTCGGGGAGTTCTCCTACCCATGCAGCAGAAGGGGCCTGTTGGGGCAGATTTTCGGGTGGGAACCGAGAGACGTGGGGATTAGAACCCAAATCCCCCTGAGCTCCTCGCAGGATGGGTGGCATCGTCAGCCAGAAACTAACACCAGTCTGTTCACTTCCACTCCTTTAGTTTTCAGTTTTATTTGTATAAGTCAATCGGGAATGAACCGAAACGGTCCGAGTACCGAGCCTTGACTGTCCTTTTTTTCTTATGAATTTATTTGCAGTTTTGAAAATTTCTTTAAAAAAAAAGGAAACATATATATATATGAAATATAAAGTCATTTTTATGTTGATTCTTTTTGTTTTGCAAGATATTTTAACAGCTTTTTATATATTTATGTTTATATTTATGTTTATAATAATAAATACGAGACTAAGAGCAACATCACAATGCATTAAACTGAAAACCTACATTCATCGTAACATCACCTTCATGCATCGACACGTCTATATAAGGAATAAAACACTTCGGGTCATGCAGTTTTAGGAAAATAATCCACAGCAGTGTGTTGTGCTGAAGCGCCGTTACTGTGAGTGCGTCATCGTTGATTATTTTCCTCTAACATCACGTCCTGAAGTGTTTTATTCCTCTTAAACCACAGCTACAATTTTTTATTGATTAAAAGAATGACACGTCGTACTATTTGTCCGATTATAGTTACAGGTTAGTTCCTGTTTTCGCTTACGTTATAGCAGCTATAAACAGTCGTTCCCTCACCAGCCGCTCTCTGTCCTGAAAACTCAAAGTTATAGCTTTACTTCTGACTGTTACGAAGCGCTGACACTGGAGACTCCTTCCATCAGTGTTAGAGAAACCGTCACCATATAAATGATTATTTTTTAATCTGTTTATTATTAGTTCCTGTAAATGAAGTCCCTGTTGCTATAGAAACGATAACGTATTAGAAGGACCGCATTAATATCAAATGCAGGATTTCGACAGCATTGTGGGTTAAATATTTACATCTTGCACTTTTTAATATCTAAATCAGTATCAGTTTATGGATCGCGTGCTCCGCTAACCAGAACCGCTAGTGGATGCTGAGAACAGCAGCTAATCCGGGTGATAAATCTGGAGAAGAGGGCAGCGTGGAGATCCGTATCTAGCGAGTGTCTTCATGCTTAGCTTTACTCGAGCTCCGATAGCGCAGACATAAGCCGGGCTTTCCGAGCTGAGCTCCAGAGGACCCGCTAAAGCCGTAATCAGAGAAAGGATGTGGGCTCGTGTTTATCTTCCATGACACTAACCCCTGGACCACACAAATTAAAACCTCCTTCACAAACACAATACGGGCTCGCAACCCTTTTCACCGCCTCGACGGTTTGCACTGGAGGTCCCCGGCACTGGATTAGCGCTGATCTCTTCGCCTTTGCACTTTGTGCTCGCTAATAATAATAACTGAGTTCTTACATGTGCAGAGGGACGCCTTTTCTCTTTTTTGTGAATTGGAATTGGGATTAGCTTCAGCGTGACGCGGTTTATTAGCCATTTAAACATGGGGAAAGTCTTCGCAAAATCAATCGTGTTTGCTGGCTAATAAGATGACGAAGACAGCTACGAAGCTAGGATAATTTACTCTAGATATACCGAAGATCTGGAACCTTGATTAAGATAAGATTTTTAAAATTTTGTCTGCGACTCATGATGATAAAACAAAGCTAGTTAACAGAGAAAGTAATGCTAGCACACAAAAAAATTCCCTTGACAGGTTGAAATCATTCATTAGCATTCAAATATTTTATTATTTCTTTTAAACAACAGGATTTTGGAGGCATTACACGTTTCAGGACGGGGATCTGATGCAATTATGAGTGTTTGCTCAGCCCATGTGCGGCCCCGTCTGCTGCTCTCTGCCACCGGCCAGGCGAGATGAACAGAAAGAGAAGAAAGGAAGCCAGCATGACTCTGTTTGTTTTTAGAGTTTAGCTCGTCTCCCCCTGCGGGACGCACAGTAGGAAAGCCCCCGTGCTAATTAAAGAAGCTAACGTTTGAGTTGAGTTGAGAAGGGGGGAGATGGTTGGACTTAAAAAGATGTGTTTGTAGAGAAATTGATCTGAAAAGAAAAAAAAACGGGGAATGGTTGGGAAAATATACATAATGTCCGATGGGATGGGATGGGATGAGAGAGGAGAGGAGAGAAAGCATCCCTCGTGTCATGGAGCGTTAGCTTTTCCAAGGTTTATATAAGGGATTTAAAATGGCCGCTTTATTAGCGGAGTTGTGCTTTTCACAGCAGCCGCCTCGTTTACCTCGTCCTCAAATATTTCCCTTTAAAGACTCTTTTTTTAATAAAAATATGAGGTTTTCATGCGCACACATGCTAATCTCTCCACCTCGGCTTGTTTGACTTTATTATATTTTGACTTTGTATCGCGGGACACGGCTGACATTTTGCGCTCGTGTGTGTTTTGCGACTGAAACGATGATATTAAGCAAATGCTCGTGTTTGCTCGGAGGGATTTAAAAGTGCGAGCAAGACCGGAAGGACCTCTTCACCACCTGAGGGAGAAACGTTCGATATTTGCAGAGCGGAAAGCCCTTCGTTTAACACACACACACACACACACACACACACACACACACTCTAACCTTCAGCCAAGGGTATATTTGTTATAATCAATAATAGATTTGCTCACAGGATCGATGTCCTGCCGCGGTTTTCCACAGAAAGCACCGGAATTCGCCTATAGCTATGAAAAACTTACTGTAAATGTTAATTATCGATATAATAAATATTACAGTAAAAACTAGCGATCGCTAGCAGCTACCCTGGAATGCAGAAGTATGCTAATTGTGTTTGTCATTAGCGTAGACGATAATAACACAAGATCCTGCCGATAAATCACAAAACATCCTACGCTAATTTTCACGCACATTCGCAACGTATTTCAACAAAACCTTTAAGCAATTTCATTTGTATAAGCGATTTCTAGCTAGTTGTGCGCGTAAAGTTCTAACATATTTTATTTAAAAAAACAAACAGCACGCTCTCATTTACAGTGAAATCTTACCGCAGAGTCATGACCGTTAAAGCGAGGTGCGGAATCCCACAGGGTTCGACAGCGCGGCCGACTTTATTTCCGTTTTGTCGATGATGTAACGACGGAGGAAGTGATGCAGTTGTTAGAATTATTCTTAACTTTATTCAAATAAAGCCAGTTTAAGGAAAGTAGCAAAACATCTCTGATGATTTAACGCAGAGTAACTGATTCAGTGGGTGGGATTCAAAACGGCTCCAATAAATACATTCCAGTAAATAAAATATTAAATAATGAGATTAAATAAATAAATATTCAATATTTATTAAATAAACAAATGAACAAATTGAAAAAAATACATAATTATATTTAGATAATTGTACACTGATCATGTGCTACATGGCTTCACGCTTTTTTGTTTTTCCAAAAATAAATAAATAAATAAATAAATAAATAAATAAGCAGTTGTGGTGTAAATAAGTGCAGCAACTTACAGGAATCAAAACACTCCTGATCAAAACCTCAAAATAAATACAGAGATATTAATTAATTATTGGACATTTGTGCACTGACTGTGTGTAACAGGGCGTAATGCTTAATTTAGTGTCATAAGTAAGTATGGAAATTTAATAAATAAGTAAATAAATAAATAAATATATAAATAAATATTTTTTACTTATCATATGCTACAGGGTCTAATGCGTAATCCCCAAACAAGACAAATTATAGTGTCATAAGAAAGAAAGAAAGAGAGAGAGAAATGACTGTTGATGGAAACATCAAGACCTCAAAATAAATAAACAAATATGAAAAAAAAAATATATATATATATTAAATATGTAATATATTATAAAAATTGTGTAATGATGTAATTATATTCACGTAACTGTGCTCCAGGACCTGATGCTTTAAAAAAAAAAAAAAAAGAAAAGAAAAAGAAAAAGAAAAGAAGAAAAAGAACAGACTGGTGCTGTGAGGAAATGCGGTAAATTATGTGAGAAAAAAAAGAAGTGACACGGCTGATGGACACATGAAGATCTAAATAAAAAAATAAATAAACAAATATTTTAACATAATTAATATTTATTTCATATTAAATATTGAGTAACCAAATGATCAAATAAAACAAGATAAATAAGTGCATTAGTTAATTAATTTGGAATAATGAAAATATATTCACATAATTGTCTATTTATTATTTTTCCATTATGACTGCATCAAGAACACAAAGTAAATCAATCATTTAAATAATAATGAATGTTTATTTCAGATTAAATAAATATTAAATATTTAGTAATCAAATGCACAAACAAGCCAAACAAATCTAAATAAATTAATTCATTACTTAAATATTTAATTGAATGTAAATTCGTATTCATTCTTTCATTAATTTATATTTTATATTCATGTAATTGTCTGTTTATCGTTCTGCCTAAACTCTCATTTATTCTTTTCTCTCCGCGCTCAGCCAGACTGCGGTGTGGAGTAAGTGCTTCAGCTCGTGCAGAAAGAAAAGAAGAAGAAAATAAAGGAGAGATGTCAGGGCTGACGGAGGTCTGAAGAACACGCCGTGGTCTAGCGCTTCTGTCACTGAGCCACGCAGCCCAAGAGCCCAAGGCCAGGCTTAAGCGTGTGTGAGGAAGCGCTTATTGTCTGCGAATCTTTTCCGCTGTCTGTCTGTCGTCTGTGTGTGAAGCAGACAAAAGGACGCGTCTCGTCTGGGTTAACATCACGTCTTCTATTTTTAAAGAAAATCTTTTTCTCTTTTTGTAGCGCACTTTGAATATAACCCCGAGGAGGCCGCACGTGTTTGAATCGGGGTCAGCGGCTAGCAGCTAGCATTGTTGTACATTATCTGGAGGTCGTCATGGCGCCGGAGTCACTGAGAAACCCAGACAGAGTGTGTTAACGAAGCAATTACATAATTGTCGTGCAAATACAAACACACAGCGAGTCTTTCCCACATGACAGCGTGGTGATTTTGGTGGGTGTTGTTCGCTATTTCGTCGTCGACGTCGACGTGTTGCGCAAGGCGGCGACCTGATGAGAAAACCGCACACATTACAGCCCACTTAACACACGGCAAGCCGCTTAAACCCCGTCGATTAAAACCTCGTCCGTTATTTCACCCGGTCAGACGCCAGATTAAGTCTTAAACCCTGTAAAGAGGTGTTGCTAATCCAGCGTTTGGATGATGGTGTATTTCATCCTGTCCTGATCCACACTAGTGGAGTGTGAGGAAGACGGGGGGTTTCCCTCTTTTTATTTATTTTCTGGATATATCAGCAGCGTCAGGTTGAATCCCAGGCCAGGGAAGTCTCTGACAATAAGCTAGCATTAGAGCTAAAGATACGGATTTACAGCTCAAACACAGCGGGGTGGTCTTTATTCCCGCTTTACACACGCAGTCGGCCATGGCAGCTCCGGGCTTTGGCTCGATCAGAACTCCTCGACCTCTTTCTTTGAATCTCGGTGCTCAAACACTTGTTTCACTCATTAACGTTGTCACCGAAAAGCTTTACCGCATCCAGACGATTTCAGATCGCTTAAAGGGGTTTTGCCGATTCTTGTTCCAGCTTTGAAGGCGGGATATTTATTTTGCAGGCTGCGCAAACACGGCATGAAAGAGAGCAGTGTGGAGGAACGCTCATCAAAGCAGAGGAGAAGCCGTGACTAATGCCGAGAAGAGACAGGGAAATTTTTAATTGCGAGCAAAGCCTCGACTCTTACACAAGCGCTGCGCGGCCGCGTGCAAAATTAATGGCGCTCGATGGCGTTTCTCAACAATGGCGTTTTTGTTAGAATTGCTTAAACGGATCCTGAAATCCAAAAACACATCACGTACTGCATCAATAACTAATACGTTAAATAAACAATTACTGAACAATTAATAATAAATAATATTATTACAGTAAAAGTGATTAATGAGACATATAAAAATATAAAATCCAAATAAAATCTGCACAAAGTAGGAAAGATTAAAGCAGTAAAAATAGCGTGACGGGTGATGAAGCGGAGTGACTGTTTCCTCTAACAGCACGTCCCCAAGTGTTTTATTCCTCTTACACCACAGCAGTCTTCTAAAAATTACAATATTGTCTTTATTAAAGAACAACACATCATACTTTTTATCCATTTACAGTTACATCTACTGTCAGAAAAACAATTTAGTTCCTGTTGTCACTTACGTTATAGCAGCTATAAACAGCCTCTCTTTATTCTCTATCCTCAAGTTAATGAGACAAAAAGATAAATAAAAACATTTTATTATGTTTTTTTCCTCTCGAGGTCCGTCACATAGAAGAGTACTTGGACTTTGAAACATATTTGGATGGACCCCACACACACACACACACACACACACACACACACACACACAGACCTCGTTTGTTTTGTTTTTTTTAATGTAGATTAACTATGTTTTGGGGTGCCAATAATTTTTCCACATGTTTCACCATATATTTTTTGTGAGAAAATACTTATATTTTCTTATGGGTTATAATCTTTTTTTAGCATCAAATTTTAGCAAACATTTTGCACATTTTTTAAAAGGGTGCCAATATTTATTTACTTAACCATATCGTGTATTCCTGAATAAAACACACGACGTTTAATCTGCTAGCGTGAGAATCAGAGTGAAGTTCACTCACTCACTCACAGCTCCCGGCTGCTCCATCTTTCATCTGCTGCCATTACACACACACACACACACACACACACACACACACACACACACACACACACACACACACACACAGAAATGTGCTGCCTAACAGCCGTGTCACTCACACAGACAGGCAGGAAGTCTGACTCTCAGACGGCTCAGTAACGCGACACACTCTGAGTGCGTGGATGTGACAGCAATTCTGGTATCATGCTTTCACACACACACACACACACACACACACACACACAGGCTGGGAGATCAGTTAGATAATGGCAGCATCGGCCTTTTCATAAAACAATAAAAAATTCATCATGATAAGTTTTATTTCCAGTGAGAATGAGACAGACTGACAGATAGACAGAGAGCGTGAGAGACAGATACAGAAAGATACACTAAAAGACAGTCAGACAGATTGATAGACAGATACACACACACAGAACAAAGAACATACTGACAGAGAGAGAGAGAGAGAGAGAGAGAGAATGCAGACAAGCAGACAGGCATAGAGACATACAGCCAGAAAAACAGACAGATGAATAGACAGATAGAAACAGGCAGACACATAGCTATAGACATAGCCAGACAGAGACAGAGAGAGAGCGAGAGATAGAGACAGACAGACAGAAAGACAGAGAGATTGACTGACAGGCAGATTGGCAAAAAGACAGAGAGAGAGACAGACAGAATGAATAGATAGCCAGAAAGAAAGACAAACTGACAGACTGACAAACCATCTTCTATAGACAGACAGACAGACAGATGGACAGACAGAGAGAGAGACAGACAGACAGACAGACAGATAGACAGACAGATAGATAGATAGACAGATGGACACGATGGCAGATGGACAGATGTTCAGACAGACAGACTGATGTTTTACTGCAGACTCAAATTCCAGGACGCAGGAAGAGCTGTGATGCAGCTCCACAGTGTCACCATCTGGCTGTCTCTCTCTCTCTCTCTCTCTCTCTTTCTCTCACTCTCTGTCTCTCTCTCCCTCTCTCTCTCTCTCACACTCTCTCTCTCTCTGTCTCTCTGTCTCTCTCTCTCTCTCTGTCTGTCTCTCTGTCTCTCTCCCTCTCTCTGTTTCTCTCTCTCTCTCACTCTCTCTCTCTGTCTCTCTCTCTCTCTCTCTCTCTCTCTCACACACACACACACACACACACACACACACACACACACACACACACACACACACACATGCGCTCACTAAATATAATAATTGAAGGAGAAATCTTTTGATCCCCATCTAAATATTGTGAAAGACAACTCGGCCCCTGTGACATTTTTTCTCCTGCAGGTTTTATTTACTCGCTCTGTTTACCTCCGCTGCCATTTTGGCTGTTTGTCAATTTTCTTTATGAGGCCGCGGGAGCGTGCAGGAGCGATACGCGTTTGCCTCGCATCCCGATGATATTTGCGTGTGGACCGAGGACGCGTTCGCGTGTGTGAAGTGATTTCATATCTGTTGCTGCGAGAAAGAAAATCATTATTGTTGATTAGAGACGGACAATGCAGCTTGGATTCACCTGTCAATCACAGACAAGGAGAAAACTCGTTACATTCAAATAAAATAAAATAATTCGTTTTTTATACATTAATCTTTTACACCACGTGAGTTACACTCACCTCTTTAAGGTGTGTTCTTAAATATCTTTGATATTTACCACCTGATAGTAGATACGAACGCAACACTAAAGAGGAATAAACCGACGCGCAGGAGCTAGCAAAGCTAGCATTCAAACCTGAGGAAAAAACGCTTAGTCATGCTAATGTATTAGCATACATTTACAGCAAAGCTAGCATTCAAACCTGAGGGAAAAAACGCTTAGTCATGCTAATGTATTAGCATACATTTACAGCAAAGCTAGCATTCAAACCTGAGGGAAAAAACGCTTAGTCATGCTAATGTATTAGCATACTGCAGTTTGGCCAAAAAAATCTGAGTTGGTGTAAACATTTTGTTCCCAGTTGTAAAGGAGTAATTACATTTAATTTCATATGATATTAGTTTATATAAACGAGGAATGTGTGTGGTCGTGAATTCCTCTCGTTATTTTCTTGTAACTCACAGTTAGCCGAATTTAGCTGCCTAATTTCACCAGGACCACACACAGTCTCTTAAAATCAGTGAAGAACAGCTCTGGGCGGATACGGTATGTATGATGTTATTTATCTGAAACTGTTTATGTACAAATTTTGTGTTTTTTGAGATTAATTTACTTACTTTACAGCGAGTGTGTGTGGATTTAGCTGCATTGGCTTTATTTAGTTTGAGTTTGTTTGAGCAACATACAGAGCAAACACAGTAGCTGCGCTCAGTAGGTTAGTTTACTAGCTACTTATCACTCGCTTTACCTCTCTAGATTAGCTTTTCTCTATTAAGATAGCTTTAGTGACACTATTAACTCACACATACATAAAAGATATAACACAACACATATAAGCCACAACGGATAACACACACAATATTTAACACAGACATATATAACTTATATAACACACACATATACATACAACACATACATGTATTAGTTATATATAATATAATATGAAGCACATAGAACACATATTAGACACATACAATGGGGGAAATAAGTATTGGACACGTCAACTTTTTTCTCATCATATTTATTTCCAAAGATGCCATTCATG
>JAKKZN010000007.1:700219-710846 GCA_033441825.1 Pangasius elongatus | reverse complement strand
TCTTCAACAGAGAGAGGCTTCCCAGGTTCCCACGCCACAGCCGCTTTACACCTGATCACCTAAAATAACACACACACGGAGTGGCACTGCTGAGTGTCATTAGGTTTACACGTAAACCACTCGGACATCAGTGAAGCAGCAAGTTTTAAAAGAGATTAAAAGCCTGCAACCCTGAGGAGGAACCGTTATAGGTGATTCCAAAGATTTGCAGCATTGCTATCTTTTGTGATGACTTGTCTTTTACAGGTTTTGCATGTCACTTGTATATTGGAACCTTTTCATCAGGATTGAATCCAAAAAATTGCAAGATTGGAGCATGACAAGTTTTCTTGTGCACAAGTTTCACCATTTTGTTCCTGCTTAGATTTCATTACTGTTCTCCACTACTACCTCTAAATCTATAAACGCAATGCCCCTAGGTATGCATGAGACCGTGATTTGGTGAAGAGCAGCTAGCTTAACCGCAGTTAATCCCAGTCACAATCATTGGGTTTATAGCACGTCTTAGATATTATAACAAGCATTTTAGTAGTTAATGCAAAACAACAAGAAAAGAACTAAATGTCTTAAATGGTAAACTCTCACAGTTACAGTCTGGGGGCAGTCGTGGCCTAATGGTTCGAGAGTCGGACTTGTAACCCGAAGGTGAACCCGAAGGTCGTGGGTTCGAGTNGTGTGTGTGTGTTCACTACTGTGTGTGTGTACTTGGATGGGTTAAATGCAGAGCACAAATTCCGAGTATGGGTTAGCACACTTGGCCACAAGTCACTTCACTTCACTTCACTTCGTTACTAATATAATGTGATCAGAGTAAATGTCACTGGACATCGTGGCTGTGTAAGACAGTGTGGGAAAGATTAAATCATAATATAGCACAAGCCTAATGTGCACATTTGATTCCTCAAACATTGTGCAGATTCATATGTATCTGATTTGAAAAAATCAGAGTTTTGTGTCCATACAGTCCTGAAAAAATCCGATTAGTGCCACTAGTGTGAACACAGCCGAAATCCTCAATATACACACGTCTCTGATGCATCAAAATAATTTAATTCTGTATTAATGCACCAGAACTTAAATCAATAAAACTGTTACTCTTAAGCCATGGCTCTGTCCGTGGAGCACCCTAATCTTTGACCATTATTTTGCTTAGAAAAGCTTACTGTTAACACACTACATTTTGTGGCAGGAGAATTATTTTTTGTGGATATTATTAATAGTAATTTAAATTATTTATTAAACACTGGATTTTATCAAATTGTTTTTGTTACTTTTTTATAAAAGCAATAAGCCACTCGAGGGTGTGTGTTACAGTGATTTGATCATGGACACAGGAATTTTACTCCACTTCACAACCGTATATGAGATAAAATCAGTGTAACCCACGTCCTCGAGTGGTGTATAATGGCTTTAATATTCAACCGTGGTGTTTATTTTATATCATAAATGTGTATTATATTCAGATAAGATTTTATATTATAAGGCACGTTAAGCAGTAGAAGAAACAACTCCAGTAATAAATCAGTTCCTACCTTGTTCTCAGTTCCCATTTTGAAAGTAAGCAGACCCTCAGTTACACCTCCTTAAAAAGCAAAACACACACACACACGAACTCCTTATTGCACATTCAATATAAGTTAAAAGTGTACACTATCTGATATCCCTTACTTTTAGTAGTGCATTTATACTTACAGAGATGTACCACATGATATTACCTGTACTGAAGTGTGTGCTGAAGTGTGTGTTCCTGTGTTTGTCATCTTATATATTTATAATCCTGGAACTCTTCCAGAATACATTTCTCTTGTGTCCTATGTTAGTCACAGAATCATAAACCTAACATTGCAACCTGCCACACATTCCTGACATCCACAACTGTTTCTCTCTAGAACAGTTCTGTTCCTGTTCTAGAACAGTTCCTTATCAATAAACTACAGAACTCTGGACAGCATCCTGTATAAACATAATGGGTTAAAGATAAAATCTAGGAAGGTAAAAGGTTCAAATGTAGTTAGCTATGGGATTGCGTGACGTTCCCTACACACTCGAAGCTGTAGTCCACTCCTCCACTCATCATCTCCACCAGCACCTCCTGAATGGGTTTGCTGTGATCCTTAGGGTTCACAAACTCAGAGACACCCAACTTCTTGGCAATTTCACGTTTCCCTGGGTTGATGTCGATGCCGATGATCCTGGAGGCTCCGGCAACTTTACAGCTTATAACAGCGGCGAGCCCGCGGCTCCCAAACCGAACACGGCACAGACGGAACCACGCTCCACCTGCAGAGACGAGGAGTAACAACCACAGGGTTCATAAAATAAAATAAAATAAAATAAAATAAATGTATACAGTGCAGTGATGCTATGTATATACACTGCCTTTCGAATTTAAAATGATGCATTTGTTTAGACACAAGGAAATGACATCATCCAGATCAAGCCCACCCTTATATATATTTCTACCATGTGATCTATCCTAACTAAGGACAAGAACAAGAATAAAATAACACAAGAAGAAGCACAAGAAGAAGAACAACAAGAACATGGAAGAAGAAGAAGAAGAAGAAGAAGAAGAAGAAGAAAAATATGGATAGTAATGGCCGAACACAGGCTCATGAATAGAGCTGGCCAACCATGGGATCATGGATAGAGCTGTCCAACCACAGGCTCATGGATAGAGCTGGCCAACCACAGGCTCATGGAGAGACCTGGCCAACCACACACTCATGAATAGAGCTGGCCAACCACACACTCATGAATAGAGCTGGCCAACCACAGGCTCATGGATAGAGCTGGCCAACCATGGGATCATGGATAGAGCTGGCCAACCATGGGATCATGGATAGAGCTGGCTGAACACAGGCTCATGGATTGAGATGGCTGACCATGGGCTCATGGATAGAGCTGGCTGAACACAGGCTTATGGATAGAGCTGGCCAACCACAGGCTCATGGATTGAGCTGGCCATGGACTCTTGAATAAGGCCCGCTGACCAAGGCCTCATGAATGGAGTTGGCCCACCACAGGCTCATGGATAGAGATGCTTAATTAGCTAGCATAGAGTCCAGAAAATGCCATTTCTAACAGTAAGTGTGGGAAGAGACCCCTGACTCATAACTCAGTCCTCATGGACTGATCCCTGAGGGACACCTTGCTTTACAGAACAGTGGGGGATTGAAATTAAAAGTCTGAAACTGTGTTTATAAAAAACAGAGTATAAAATACAGCACTGTGATTTCATAAACATTACAATGTCTCACGGCTCAGGAGTTTAAAGTCCTCCATGAAATGGTTAGTTTACTCATTACTCAAAGAAGAAAAAGTAAAAACAAAAGTAGGTATAGCATGAAGTGTAAATAAAAGAGGACCTTGGACTGATCCCTGAGGGACACCTTGAATTGAGGGGGAAAGGGAGATTAAAATTAAATGTCTGAAAAAGAAGGAACAGAATGAAAAATAAAAGAAGTAGTAAAAAGAAGGAAAAATGAAAAGAAGAAGAATTAGAAGAAGTTGTAGATGTAAAGGAAGGAAAAGTGGACAACAATAAGATGAAGAAAAGGAGGAGTAGAATTAGAATGAGAATGAGGAAAAAATGATGAACAAAAAACAGAAGTAAACTGTGAATGAGTGCCTTACCATGAATTGTTTATTTAAAGTCTTCCTTGAGACAGGTGAGTGGGTTAATCATTAATAAATTATCCTAAGACAGTGTTTTCTCAACTGGTACGACATGTCCCAAAAGTGGGTCACAAGGCCTGACTGGGTCATGGACTGCTGGGAAGAAAAACAAAAAGGTTACTAAATGCAAATTATAAAACATAACAAAACAGAGTGGGAAAACAGAGTGGCTCTAGCAGCTTATGGCAGGGACAGAGAATGACTATAAAACATCATCCTCCAGAATGTTTAAAGCAGACGTGTCTCTGGCGAACAAGCTGAACACTTTTTACACTCGCTTCATTACCAAGCTCATCACCAAGTTGGAGGAACCTGGGAACCTGTCCCAGTGTCATTGGATCTCCAACTGCCTGACAGGCAGACCACAAGTAGTATGGGTGGGCAGACATGTCTCACCCTCAGCAATGGTGTCCCCAGTGGTGTGTGTTGAGCCCCTGTTGTACTCATTGTACACTTACAACTGTGTGGCCTCTTCCAACTAACATGGGCAAGATCTCTGATAATGATGAAAAGGCCTACTTGGAGGAGATTAAATGTCTGGAGAACTGGTGCCAGGAAAACAACCTCCTCCTGAATGGTAGCAAGACAAAGAGTTGATAGTGGACTTTAGCACAAAGCAGGAAAGGAGCTACCACCTCCATAAGATCAATTGTGCCCCAATGGAGAGAGTGGACAGTTTCTGATATCTTGATGTTTCCATCACGCTGGACCTGTCATGGCCCTGTCACATTAACACCCTAGTGAGGAAGGCCTTTCAGCATCTTTAACACCTCATTGTCTTAAGGTACTTTAAACTACCCTCTAAGGTGCTAATGAATGTTTACACCTGCACCAATGAAAGCATTCTGACAGGAAGCATCACAGCCTGGTTTGGGAACAGCACCAAGCAGGATAGGCAGGCTCTCCAGAGGATGGTGCAAACAGCTGAGCATACCATCCGCACTGAGCTCCCTGACCTGCAGTCTATCTACAGCAAGCAGGGCTGGACTAAGGTCAGGAAGATAGTGAAGGACCTAAGCTTTCCGAACAATGGACTTTTCTCTCTGTTGCAGTCAGGGAAGCACTTACACTCCCTGAAGGCCAACACAGAGAGGAGGAGAAGCAGCTTCTTCCCACAGGCCATTCAGGCCTTGAACTGGGACACCTAGGACTAGATTTTGGATTTGTTTGCACAACACCCACACCACCCACATTCTTGTTAATAGGCCCAAAATAACCCCATCTTACCCTTGATGTACAGATGATTATTGAGCTGAATTGACAGCACTTGCTTGATATGGTTAACATGGATTTCCAGGGACAGCGAATAGATCAGGATGTCATTGATGTAAGCTATTCACAGCATGTCCATGGGCACATCATTTATGACACATTGGAAGACAGATGGTGCACAAGAGAGCCTATATAGAACCATGCAGTATAGTGGCCAGAAGTGGTGCTAAATGCTGTTTTCCATTCATTGTAGTTCCATGCATGAGGTCAATAGCTCAATCATAGGGACAATGGGGAGGCACACCACTGGTTTTGACTTTACTGAACCTCAGTGAACTCCTGATATTCTGGGGGAATTTCCCCTTTGGAAGTAGAGTCAGGACTTTCAGTGGAGATTGAGGTGGTCAGAACTAGGGGTACATGAAGCCGCTTATCCAGGAATTGTAGTGACCAGCTCATGATCTCCCTTCTGGCCCAGGAGATATTGGGATTGCGGGCCTGCATCCAGGGAAATCCAAAGACAACAGGATATTTGGAGGTGACAGTTACTAGGCATTAGGCAGTCGTGGCCTAATGGTTAGAGAGTTAGCGAGTCTGAACCTGAAGGTCATGGGTTCGAGTCTCAGGTCCGGCAGGGATTGTAGGTGGGGGAGTGAATGACCAGCGCTCTCTTCCACCCTCAATACGACGACTGAGGTGAGACCCTTGAGCAAGACACCAATCCCCCAACTGCTCCCCAGGCGCCGCAGCAAAAAAGACTGCCCACTGCTAGGTGTGTGTGTGTGTGTGTGTGTGTGTGTGTGTACTTGGATGGGTTAAATGCAGAGCACAAATTCCGAGTATGGTCACCATACTTGGTCACACATCACTTCACTTCAATGAGATGGTTTTGTGATGCAAGGCACTGACTTAGGGCATGAGGGGCTTGGTACTTGGGTTATGGATCCTCCTATGGGACCTCCATCAAGGGCTTGAACTTGAAGAGGTTTTCACAAAGGTTGGACACTGATTTTGTGCTTTTCGAACAAGGGTCTTGTCAATTAATTTACCAGCCATGTGATAATTGATCAATGCTGCAAGATTAGGGAGACCTACTGAGTGCCCTATCTGAATGGAAAATATTTGTAGAATCTAAATGGACTCACCATAAGCAGGTGGTTGGTGGGGCTGACCTGCTCTATAGGTGGCTGTGATGAACGTGGTGAGGGACATTAAGGGCATTGTGCTACATGGTGCTGAGCATCGCCACCATAGAAACAAAGTCCAGACTTTCTAATCTTTTTGTGCTCTGTACCAGTGACCTTGCCTTGGCCGATCTGTGGGTCTGGCATCAGGAATGTCTCTTTCTGCCAGCATGACCATGGAACCATGACAGTTTCTCATGATGGTTGGTCCAGGCAGATGGAGAGGTTAATGATGAAATCTAGAGATATTTGTTTTTCTCGACATGCAAATTCAGAAAGCATGGCTCAAACCTTGGTGATAGGCTGCCTTGAGACCTGGCTTGTTCCATCCACTGCCTGTGGCATACATTCTGAACTCGAGTGTAAACTCAGAAGCACTGCAATTGCCCTGGACAACTGAGAGGAGTTGTTCTCCAGTTTCCTTACTTTCAGGTGCGTGATCAAAAACATGACAAAATAATTCAGTGATGTGGTCATATGATAAGGTGTGCTCCCCTCCTTGTGTCCAGACATAACAAATATTGTGTAACACCAAATAAATCATTATATTGCACAAGCGTAATGTGCAGAGTTCATTCCCCAAACATTGAATAAATCACCATTTTAACTTTTTTAATTGAATTTTTCCTTCTACTGAATATAGTCACTATTGTTGCTGTCCTGCATTTTTGTTTTGCAGCTCTGTCAGCACTGGATGATGATGATGATGATGAACATGATGAACAATTCTGATCTGAGCATTATTAAGCTTCAAAAGGTCTGGTTTTTGTGTCGGCACAGCCCTTTAAAGAGCAGAGGTGAAGACAGAAAACTGGAATTGTGTCACTTCAACCTGTTTTTATGAATGTAGCCAAAAATCCTTGATGTACAAATGTATATATTAACGTGTGTGATGCATCACAATAATTTAATTCTGTATTAATGCGCCAGGTTTTAAAACAGTAAAACTGTTACTCTTAAGCTATTGCTCTGTCCATGGAGCACCCTAACCCTTGATGGCTATTTGGCTTAGCAACCAAAGCTTACTGTTAACAAACCACCTTCTGTGATTTATTTATTGTGAATGTTATTAATAATAAAATTTAATTATTTATTAAACACTGAATTTTTTTCAAATTGTTTTTGTTGCTGTTTTATAAAAGCAATGAACCAGCAAAATTCGGCCGCTCATGTAGTCCTCCACCAGTTTCTGTAAAACCCTTCCATCCTGTTCAGTACACCACACACACACACACACACACACACACACACACACATTGCTTAATGATTTAATGTCTCTGTAAAACTCTTCCAGACGGTTCAGTGGACAAGGGTGTCATAGCTGGCAATCTTTGTCTCTGCAAATTATAAGTATCACATAAGTAAGACTTCTATCTACACTTTAAAAACAAAACACAGTGGAGAGAAAACCTACAGACTACAGCGGCACTGACGGGGGGCTACTGGACATCATTTAGCAACCAAAACTTCCTCAGTATTACCACGTTACATAGACATACACATTACATACCTTCAGCATATCATTTACAGAGAAATGGTCTGCCAGTAAAGTTCTGGATTATCTTCTGCCATTGGAAATACCTGTGTGAAACACTGTTACATGACTGCAGTGAAAATTTTTTTCAGTCCATCCCACAATCACACAGGTTCCCCAGGCGGCATTGCAGCTCTCAAACGCTGCCCTCTAGTGGAGGCAAAAGCCATTTATTCATCTGAGTCTGAATCAGCACACTCTCGTTTGTCTCAGTGACACCATTCACACATAAACAGTTTCATAAAAGAGCATCAATCAAATCAAACATGTTTATTATCATCTGAATCACATCTAATGTGCAATCTCTGCCTTCAGAAGAAGAAGAAGGAGAAGATGTCACTGCAGATCAGTCACGCTGAAGCTGATATTTCATGACTCAAACTCAAACCCACCATAAGCGTGATGTTCCCCACACACTCGAAGCTGTAGTCCACTCCTCCACTCGTCATCTCCACCAGCACCTCCTGAATGGGTTTGCTGTGATCGTTAGGGTTCACAAACTCAGAGACACCAAACTTCTTGGCAATTTCACGTTTCTCTGGGTTGATGTCGACGCCGATGATCCTGGAGGCTCCGGCAGCTTTACAGCCCATGACAGTGGAGAGACCGACGGCTCCCAAACCGAACACGGCACAGACGGAACCACGCTCCACCTGCAGAGACGAGGAGTAACAACCACAGAAGAAAAAGATGAAAAGGACAGAAAAGGAAAAATAAGGAAAATCAAAAGTAGGAACAGAAAAGAAGAAGTAACGAGAGTAACGTTCATGTCACTCATCAAAACTTGTTCTCACACACACACACACACTTTGGCCGTGTTTAGTACTGCTCCGTATCCCGTAGCCACTCCACAGCCGAGGAGACAGACTTTATCCAGCGGTGCGTCTCGGGGAATCTTGGCGACGTTGTATTCAGGAACAACCGTGTATTCACAGAAAGTGCTCACACTAGAAAACTGATACACCTGCTGCCCCTTACAGGTGATACGACTCGTACCATCAGCTAGCACACACTGCTGAGTCTTCTCCCTGAGAGAGAGAGAGAGAGACATAGAGAGACAGACAGAAAGGGACAGAGATGGAGAGGTGAAAATTCAGTTCATTGTGAACTTTGTAACTTTTTGTTCGGGTCAGAATTTGACATTTTATAATAAATTAGCAGCAAAAAAGCAGCAATTTGCGGGGGCCAAGCACCACATGCCAAGTTGCATAGAACACTAAAGCAAACACATTCATATATTGTTCAAATTTCGTGATGGTAGCTACATGCTAACATCTATTTTTAGAAATTCACTCACACATTAGGACAACGATTCCATATTTCATGCTGATCAGATGAACAACTTTAGAGGAGTTCAAGATGGTAGACAATATGTCAGCCAAAAGTAATTAACTTAAATTAAAGTGAAAAGATGCAGGACAACTGAAGAATTCAGCTGATATATTTTTACTCTTCGCGTGGAGATATAAACCAAAAGGTAAATTCATTAACTACAGCGCCCCCTTCAGGTGGGTATGTGTCATTTAATATGGGGGTGGGATATGGGACCTAATTATCACATTTGGTGTTCATAGTTCAGTGATAACCCTGTTTTATAACTGCCTGAGTAAATGAAGCTCTGCCATGCAATGATTGATTGCATGTGGCTGCCATATTGTTTACAGCTTTCAACTTGTTTTTGATAATTATTGACTGTAACAAGCCTTTCAGTCATCTGGTTGATTTAAGCGTTTCCCTGTTGGGTTGTTGAGGGAGGCGTGGCATTTACCAGTGTCTAGCTTGATCTGCTTTTTGTCTCTCTCTCCCTTCTCCTCGTTCTTGTTATTTTGTTGATCCTTTTTTAACATGCATTTCCAGCTGAGGCCGTCTATTCCGGCAGATAAAGGCCTCGAGGTTTGCCCCAGGTTGTAGTGCCTCACCAGTTCTCTGATCAGCACGTTTGCATCTGTTTTAGAATTTGGAGTGAAAACTAAAGCAAACCCTGGCTGTGAACTCCACTCGTAGTCTCCCTCTCCCTCCCTTTTGCTTCAGGTTCAGACTTTGCTGAGTAACATGACACCAAATTTTGTAAGTAGAGCAAAAATCATAGGATAAGTTATCAAAAGTAGGTTATGCATATTAAACAAATTAAACAGATCAGAAATTTGACTAGGTAGAGCTAAATTTTCCAAAAGTCAAATTCTCATGATATAATGGAAAAAGCATGGGAAAAGATCACTGTACACTTTATTTTACAAAAGATATGCTTGCTCTTAAGTGCATAGCACATGGCACTTCCCAGAAGCCAAATTTCAGCGAGATCAGATCCAGTGTTGGGAAGATAAACAAAAATCCTGGGACAAGTTCTCAAAAGTAGGTTTTGCATATTATGCAAATTAGCTAAAAATTAATTCAAATCATTCAAGTCATGTACTCTTAATGCAACATACTTTAGTCCAGAATGAGTACTGAGCATTGAAAGATAAGTAATGAATGGATTTATTGTACAAAACACAAATAGGCTACACAATATTCAGAAAGTAAAAACAAAGAGAACAGTATGTTAATTAAGTTCCTCAGAATGAGTCGGTGAGAACAAATCAAAAGGTCTCCTGTGCAGACCCGGTGGTGCCAGTATGAGCGTGTGTGTGTGTGTGTGTGTGTGTGTGTGTGTGTGTGTGTGTGTGTGTGTGTGTGTGAAGAAAGAACACATATTGCAACATATACTTTAAATGTTGTTTCCTAAACTTATATGATATTTACAATGTCACAACATTGTTCCCCACATGCTCTGAGGAATGTTGTAGTTAAGCATTGTTTAGATGACCAGGTTTAGTTCACATGGTCTCTCTGATCACTTTAACCTTAGACAAATTATTGCCACAATTTATAAATCTACAGCAGTATAAAAGACATTAGACACTGGAGGCTTATTAACTTTCTCCTACTTAATCCTGACAAGTCAGAAGTACTTGTACTAGAACCACATGCAGCTAGAAGTAAGCTTTCTGATTACATAATAACTCTGGATGGCCTTTCT
>JAKKZN010000007.1:676103-679794 GCA_033441825.1 Pangasius elongatus | reverse complement strand
GAATAACTAGCCTATGTCTATATGTCTTTAAACTGTGTTGCCAGATTAATAGTTATTAAACCTGTAGATTTATTTCTCTGTGAATGATTTCGTGACCGAGGTGCCGCTTGGGTTCCACTGATATTACATTTACACATATCTAACTTTCAGATAGATAGATAGATAGATAGATAGATAGACAGACAGATAAAACATTAGGTAACACTTTCTCTGAAGGCCATATTCATAACGCATTCATACGACATTATACACATCGGTATAAATATTTATAAAAATGTATACACTTTATGAATAACTCCACTTTATCTTCAAACTTAATCATTACAACAGTTCCAAAGCTTCAGAAAGTGTTTTTTTTATCTCAAGCTTGAAACATCCTTTTCCACACGTCATCTATTATAGATTATGAAAAAAATGTATGTTTTAGATAACATTCGTTCCCAACCCTGTTACTGGAGCACCTGTTCACCCCAGGAAATATTTCAACAGGAAACTGCATCATCCAAATTTCCTGAGGATCATGAGAATAAGAAAAGTAAGTTCTGTGTTTGTGTGTGAGAGAGAGAGAGAGAGAGAGAGAGAGAGAGAGAGAGAGAGAAGGGAAAATGGAGGGAGAGAGTTAAGCTTCTCATATTGAACTGTCAGAGCTGACAGCTGTGCAAATCCCCAAATATTTCTGAGAATCTGCATCTCTCTCTCTCTCTCTCTCTCGCACACACACACACACACACACACACACACACACAAAATTTCTGTCTCAGAAATATTCGCAGATTCTCACACACACATATACACAGACCTGGCTGTAAGCCTGAGGCCTTAAGTGCTGTTTTCACATGCAGATTGACTTTTCCTCTACAGGAAAACCCCATGAGAAACACACACACACACACACACACACACTGGTCTCTCACACTAGTCCTCTTCAGGCTCTAACACGCCACACATTGGAGAAAAACTTCCAAAGATTTTAATCTCAAAATCATCGTCTTGTGGTCGTCACTGTTTTCATTCCAGAGCTCAAAGACACTGTATTCCTCAGCGTCAGACTCAGGTAGGGGGCGTGGCCTAAAGTATGAAGGCGGAGCTTGTAGATTAGAAACCTGGTTGCCAGGTTAGTGGTTTTTAAACCTGTAAAGTGGAAGTGTATTCATGTACTGTACACAAAGGGATGGTTAATAGATCAAAACCTATTTATGATATGATGATATTTATATTCAGTATCACGGATGAGCCAGAGGACTCTGGGAATTAACCCCCAAAATATATTTTTTAGTTTTAATTTTATTTCATTTTACTGGGTGTAAATCTCAACATTTCATCATCCTTCTGCTGAAATAATTTCACACACACATCACATTCCAGAGCGGCGGTAAAGCTGGGACAGAAACATCATACGACATGATGAGAGGTTCAGCCTACTGCAGCCGAGTTCATCTGGGGTCGTGAGAGAGAGAGAGAGAGAGAGAGAGAGAGAGAGAGAGAGAGAGAGTGTGTGTGTGTGTGTGGGCGTGGAAGGAAGGAAAAACAGGATCATAGTAAGCCATGAAGTGAAATGATTATGCTGAGAAGCTGCAATTCATAAAGACTCTTCTGTTATACAGAGAGAGAGAAATGGATGGAGGGAGACTGAAATGGAGTGGGAGAAACAAGTAAATGGAAAGATGGAATGAGAAGAGAAGAAGAACTGGACAGAGAAACTGAGAAACCTAAGAAACAGAATAAAGGGAGAGATGTTAATAAGCAGAGAGGCAGAAATGGAGAGAGAGAAAGGGGAGAAAGAAAGAAAGAAAGAAAGAAAGAGAGAGATAGAGAGAGAGAGATAAAGAAAGAGTGAGAGTGAGAGACGGAGAGAGAGGGAGAGATTAACCAAAAAGGAGAGAGAAATTAATCAGGTAAGAGAGAAAGAGATAAAGAGAGAGAGAGGAGAAAGGATAGATAGATGAGAGTGTGGAATTAACTCCTTCATTTCTGGCCGTTTTTTCATCCATTTCTCTTCCTCTCCCTCCCTCCATTCATCCAAACATTTCTCTCTTCATCTTTCTATCTCTCCCTCACTTTCTCTTTACCTGCATTTCTCTCTTTATCTATTTCTCTCTCTCTATTTTTGTCTCAGAGAAAAGTGGGAGAAACAGAAAAGATAAACTGAGGGAAGGTGACGGGAGAGAAATAAGGTTAGGTGGAGCAAGGTCAAGAGAGGGCGGGGCAAGGTCAAGAGAGGGCGGGGCAAGGTCAAGGCACACTCACACTCACTTTTCACACACTCACACATTAATACAATTTTTTTTTTAAAAAGAGAGAATTTACATTTGAATTTGAATTTCTAGCACTATTTTAATTTTAACTTTAATCATAATTCATATTCATATTCATATGAGTCTGTTGGTAGTGGTGTGAGGAGACACCGAACTGTGTGCTGAGACACTTATTCAGGACAGTGATACTGGACTAACCTGCTGAATCAGACATTGTTAGAGGTCACTGGGGTCAAACTCGGGTCCTGAAAGGACACAGCGATGCAGATGTTTAATTTTAGCTCTTTGAAGGTTCAGTGATGAGTGAAATCAGGTGTTAAGTGAAGACAAATCTCTGTTCTCTGTAGACAAACCACCACATTAGACTTGAACTGAGGGTTCGCTGAATAAACTCTTGCCATGATCAAAAACAAACCCAAGCCTTTGCTTTTACACGTTTGGTAAGGTTCTTAAAGGAAATGATGTCATAGTTACAGGAAGACAAACAAGAGGAACATGTGGGCAAAGTTCAGACAGGAAGGACGAAGAACAGCCGAGGAAAAAACACACCATTCCTTCCATCCAGAGTCATCTTGACACTTCAGACTGTGCAGAACTGAAACACACACACACACACACACACACACACACACACACACACACACACACACACACACACACACACACACACACACTGGACACTAGAGATTTGTACATTTCATTCTGAAACATGAATTTATTAATCCAGAAGGACTTTGCTAATATTTTAATGCAACAGCGTGACGAATCCAGAACTGAGCATACTTCCTGTCCTGGATTATGAAGTGTGTGTATGTGTGTGTGTGTGTGTGTGTGTGTGTGTGTGTGTGTGTGTGCAGGCACTCTAAGAGGAGGTTAAAGTGTCACATGTATGTTAAGGTTAGACACAAACCATCATTCATCCAAAAATAAAATGTCCACAACGTCCCTCTGTCCCAAAATGGAGGCTCTGTGAGGCTAATGTGGCTAACAATTAGCCTCCGGTTTAGCATGGTGTAAATCACCACACTCTCGCCTCAGGGGTGAAGCTGGAGGATGTAGATGTAAAAGAGATTAGAGTGTGTAATAAAGCTCAGGTTTGAAGTGTTTACATATTTTTTATAATACATTTATTTTATACATTTATTTAAGGACAAATGTCTCAGATTTAGATTCAATATTCAGATTTCAGATTCTGATTAGCATCAGACACCAAACTTTTTTTTTTTCTGGATGATTGACTACATTTGGAGTAATTTTAATATTCATTATCAATTCCTATTTTTATTCAGTAATAAATATTTCAAATATGTTGATAATTCTTCAGTTCAAACCCACTCTGTAGTGATAATAACATTCACACCGCCATCTTGTGGACAAATAAAAGTCCTGCCTGCAAAGTTTTATATAATACTCAAAAATAATATTATCTCTAAATA
>JAKKZN010000007.1:668603-673603 GCA_033441825.1 Pangasius elongatus | reverse complement strand
GCTTCAGTGTGTGTGTTGCGGTGGAGGCGGTGTGTAGAGAGCGCGGCCGCAGTGTGTGTGACGTTCTGCTGGATCAGTCGGTTCTGCCAGGCGTCGGGAACATCATCAAGAACGAAGCGCTTTTCCTCAGCGCTCTTAATCCTGCAGTCAAGGTTACAGAATAATAATAATAATAATAATAATGTATATTACAGATTTATGTATTTTTTCTTTTATTACAATAATTTACTAATTTATTGTAGCATTATTAAAATAAAACCATGAATTGTGTATGTTGTGTATTGTGAAAATTCAGTATTTGAATTTTTCAGTTAGATTTGTATTTGTATAGAGTTTTTAAACAATCGCCACAAAGCAGCTCTACAGAAATCCGGATATAAAATGAGAATGAAAGCTTCCGTCACGCGTCGTATTAAATAATCCCGATGGCGTGTCCGTGCCGTGCGAGTCTTCCTGCGTAATGAAGGGCAGAATCCCGTGTGTTTGCAGGTGAGCGCGCTGAAGACGGAACTCGTCCAGCATCTGGTGAAAGTGACGCGGGACTTCACGCTGCTCTTCTACCAGGTGTGTGATCCTGCGTGCTTGAGCTCTTTTGGAAAGCGCTGTAGATGCTCAGTGATGTGATGAGTTTTATTGCTTAACCATATCGGATTATTTTCACATAAACTTTATTTAACACTGCAGCAGCCTCTCAGTTTCAAACAACGTTTTTTTGTGACATCATCTATCCTGACAGAATCATTTCTGATGCGTCATAAACTCTTTGTTCCTCTGCGTCAGTGTCGTAAAGGCGGCTCGGCGCTCTATAAGCACTGTAAGGTGTACAAGCGCTCCAGCTGTGGCCAGTGCAGCGGTGCGGTCAGCGTGTGCCGCTTAGGGAACGACAACCGGATGACGTACTTCTGCTCACGCTGCCAGACTGAGGATCCGACTGAAATCGACATCAGGTGAGACTTTCTCTGTTCAACATGGCTCCCTACTAAAGCTCTAAATTCTGTAAACACACACACACACATACACACACACACACACACACACACACACACACACACGATGCTGACATGATGCTCTGTGGTGTACAGTAAACTCCCCGGTCCGAACACTTTACCGAAATGGACGAGTCAGAAATTCGTGCAGGATGTCGATTGTGTCGCCACGAAAGAGGAAGAAGAGTGGTCATGTGACCTTTGCACGCTGATTAATCGACCAATCTTCAAGTCCTGTGAAGCGTGTATGAGTCCTCGGCCTCTGGGTGAGTCTCAGAACAATTCAGAAGAAAAAAACTACACTTCTGCCCCTGATCCTGAGACCTAGCCAATCAGTTCTGTTCCTGCCCCTATTGTCACTGTAACCATTTTAGCCCAGACTTAATTGATGTTTAAAAAATTGATTAATGAATGATTAATTTCCCAATATTAATTAAATAATAAAATAAACTAAAACAGTCACTCACTCACACACTCCTCTGTAACTGAGCCTCAGAACTCTCGTCTTTTCTTCCTCTCGCTCTCTGCAGCTCGTACAGACGCAGTGAAGGATCCTTCCTTCTTTAGTGCACTCATCCGCTTCCCTCACAACACTTTCTCCAAACCGCAGCAGGAAGTGAAGCTCCACCGCAGAGCTGCGTTCGGGAACACCACCCTCGTCCTGTCTGACCTCGGCTCTGGACCCGCTACGCCCCCGAGTCACGCCGGCGGCTGCAGGAGCGGCGTAGGGCCAGGGAGCGACTCCAGCACTGCTGGGATTGGGACACAGCCCACAGGAGCTCATATCAGCAAACGAGCCTCGCCTGGATTTCCCAGCATGCCTAGCAAGAGGAGGAAGACAGACAGCGAGCATCTGACAGGAGGAGAGCGGCAGGATGAAAACCAGCACACTTCAAGGTGAGGCCGTGTTTAAATCGCCTGTAGTGTGCACTACTTTCTGTAATCTCTCCGTTTTAAAACAATTCTGATTCTGTCTCATTCCAGCAGCGGCACTACTGCACTACCCACAATCCCTTGCTGCACCACTCACCGCCGTCCCGGCGTCCTCAGGGTGGTCAGTAAAGAGGGAGAGAATAAAGGCAGACACTTCTACACGTGCGCCCTTCCCCGAGGCTCCCAGTGTAACTTCTTTGAGGTAATTTTTTTTTTTTTAAAGTTTGATTTATTTAAATTTCAGGAAAAGATAAAGAAAAAAAAATAGAAATCAAAACATNTGAATAAAGCAAAGAACTCTTGAACGAAAAATGAATATATGTATCTTCTGGTTGTATGAAGCACAGAGACGTAGCAGACGCTTCCGCACCTCCTAATGCTGGAGTCTATTTAGTTTTTGTCCTGTTAGAGTTACCCTAGTCCAGCAATGTTTTGCATCAGGGGGGAAAAAAAAAGTCTGACTTTTGTCTGACTGCAGCGTTTAACACTGAAACGTTATAATTCTCTTCAGAAGGCTAGAGCAATAATTAACATGAAGGTTTTTATTAAAATAAAATGAAATAATAAACAGTTTGCTTTAAGAGCTGCTGAGACAGAGAGAGCAGCAATCCAACATTTTAAAAGCAAATAACGAGATAAATAATGCAATTATTTTTTTAAAATTGTTTTCATTTTTCTTTATGAGTTAAGTCTACTCTAAAATCATTATTTTACAAGTTTTTTATTTTTGTCCTGACCTTTTTTTTTTTTTTTTTGTGTCGTGGCAGTGGGCTGATCTGCGCTTCCCCACGTGTCATCACGCTAAACGCACCCTGATGAGAACCGTCCTCAAACTGGGGCCGAATAACGGCCGACGTTTTTACGTCTGTGCGCTGAAACAGGGGAAACAGTGCGAGTTCTTCCAGTGGGCGGAGCCAAGCCCGTGAGCCAATCAGCTGCTCACACTTCACACGTCATCACCCGCGGTTACACCCTGTGGGTCACTTCATTATTAACATTTCATTTAAATATGCAAACAGAAATCATTTTTAATCATTTTTAATGTAGCTGCTTTATTTGGTTCCAATTAATCAAATATAGATTTAAAAAATTAAACACTTTTCACTATATTAATAAAAATGTTCTTTCAGAATGCAAGTTATATTTGTATAAAACTATTATTTACATTTTTACCAAAATTTCTAGAAGTTTTTACATTTCCTGAGTAGATATTCTACATTTTTGAAATAGATTGATTTAATTTTTGGGTAAAAAGAAAAAAAAAAGAAAGTAAGGAATTATTTTTATCCACAGTAATAAAAAGGTTAATTAAAAATTAAATGTACATTCGTATGAAAAAATCCTTAATTTCATTTCGCCAGATTTCTAAAGCTGATTTACTTTAAATAAAATATTAATCTTTAATATTAGTTGCTTCTCTTTATGATAATGTGCTGTATTTTTGTATTAAATGTGCGCTTCTGGTTGAAGGGATGAACTTCCTCTGATTCCTCAAATAAAGAAATTCTCCTTTGAGTCTGAAAATAAAATATTTATTAAAACTTCAGCAATGTGTAATAATGAAACCTGACCGCGGCGCTGCAGCGCTGAACTGATGCCAGCGTTTATTCAGGGATGTGTGTTGTGTTGCTGTGTCGTGTTGTGTTGCTGTGTTGTGTTGCTGTGTTGTGTGTAAAATCAGCGCTACACACAGTCGACTTTGTGCAGCTGAGGCCTGTTGCTCTGTGGGTTAAACACCGTGAAGGGAAACTGCGAGAAGCCCGAGACTTTATTACACGCTGCACCTTTAAAACAACAAACAACAACAATATTACAAAAAAAAAACATTTATACCGGAATAAACAAACAATTCTTTATTTATTCTCTAATAAAATGTATTATTCCAAATGATGGAGAGAAAAAAACACCACTGCTTTATTAATTTTAATTATTATTAATTATTTAAACAGGAAAACGTGTCGAATACTGAAAGAACTTTTACTGCTATAAACTAATTCTGCGTTTTATAAATGACAGATTCACCGTAAACCCGTCAGCGAGGAGCGTTTTACATTTTACATTTAATTATCTATAAAAATACAGATTTTAGTTAAAACCTGTAAAAACTAAATAATATGCATTATTCTTAAATAACTGAATTTTTAAGTAGTTTAATAAATTTAAAAGTTTTACTGAAGCAACTTTTCATTTTTTATCTTTCTTTTATTTTTTTCTGTAAATATTAAGATATGAACTTTTTTTTTTTCCTGTTAACCTAAAAGATAAAATATTAACTTCCTTTATAAAATTATTAAACAGTGGCTCTTAAATAGTTCTGAAAAGTTATTTAAGACCTTTTTGTGTTTTTACTTTCAGAAGCTAGCGGTTTATATAAAGGTTATTTAAATATAAAATGAGTATTATATACAGTGTACATACAGTACAGTCATTATTTTATTCCTAAATTATCAGCTTTCACAGGAAGTTTTATTCTTCAGACATTCTTGTGGTTTTTAATAATTAATAAATGTTTATTTAAATGAAATCTAACATTCGTTATGAATGAGTTCATTTTGGTTGCTGCAGTAGAGTTATCTCTGAGTAGCAAAATAAAAAAGTACAAAAGTATATATTTTTTAAAATCAGTTATAATCAGTTAACCTAATATTCTAACTTTATTAAATTTCTTAACAGTATTTTTTTTTTTAAATAATTAAACAGGGCGAGTCGTTAAAGGATATTTTATTATATAATGAAATATTTATAAACAATGTGTTTATTTTTAAACTCATAAATGAGTCGTTTATTTAATCTTTATAGAAGCCATTAATGTAATCAGGAAAAACTTTTTAAAAATATTTGTAAAAATAAATTTAGATTTTTATTTATTAGTTATTTATCTAAATAATACCTAAAGTGTTGATTATTCTTGACTTCATACCTGAACATAACTTAACTTTAGTGCTATAATACGACTTTAAATGGTTAATTATTATATTGCGTATATTTTAAACGTCGGCTCTGATTTATTTCCTTTAATTGAACCACAGTAAGAGTGTTAAACTCACCGAATCCGCCCGTGCGGTTGGCACAGATGATTGC
>JAKKZN010000007.1:645082-659741 GCA_033441825.1 Pangasius elongatus | reverse complement strand
GAAGATAGGGATAGGTGGAGAGTGATGATTCGCTGTGGAGACCCCTGAAGGGAAAAGCCCAAAGAAGAAGAAGAAGTTAAACATGTCATGGACGTTTCTAAACCTTCCCTGATCCGGTTAAATCTGTAAACTAGTGCACTGTATACACAGAGAACTGGAGTGAGTGGAATTCTGGAGTGAGTCAGTTCTTATGATTCAGTTCACTGAGTCGACTCTTTCAGCTCCCAAATGACTCACTGTACATTTCAGACAACAATGGACAATCTTTTGAGCTGTGCTTGTTCTTCTTTGGCTGAAATTGTCTTCATTAGACTCAACCTTCTAATTAAGAATGTTATTGTGCTTCATTAAGAAGACTCTTAATAATTTATTTGATTAACGGCTCTGCCTGTATATAAAATAGAGTTTATGAATGAATGTGTCGTCATGTTACCTGATTCTCCCACTAACAAAGTGTGCTGCGTGTGCTCCATCACGGCTCTGGCCACGCCCACGGCGTTCTTCACCCTCCTCAGATCTCCCACCGCTCCCACCTCCATCGTATCACTGAGCAGCGCAAACAATGGACAACGAACTCTTTATTATTTATTTAGTGTTGCTGTGATTGACAGGGGAGAGAGAGTAAGCCCCTCCCACCCGGAGCACACAGACAAATTTGCTCTCAATTTTGCGCCACTCGGGAACACGGAGGAAAACGTGGTTATTGGTTAGAAGGTTACAAAACGCTGATTTTAAAGAATATACGCAAATATATAACAGAGAGTTTCAGATTAAAAACACTAGCGATGTGATTTTTTTTTTTTTAATATTCCTGTAATTAAGGATGAACCGCTCCTCCGTCTTTACCCGTTCATGATGAGGGCGTCCAGCGTGGTCTCTCCTGTCTCGTCAGGATGTCCACCGAAGCCCACGCTGCCGTCACACTGCTCCTCTTCACACGCAGCGCATCCTCTCTGTACGGCGTCCAGAGGAGACGCACCGAGCTGCAGGGAGCGCCACGCTGGACACGCACACACACACACACACACACGCACACACACGCGCACGCACACACACGCACCCCACAGATAAGTTGCGAATTAACACTGTGTGTTTCTGTTTTAGTAAAATCCTGAGTGATGAGGCGGTGTGACCGTAAACACTCTGAAGTTGATTAATTTCCTGTAACAGCGTGTGCAGTGTGCAGCGTGTGTTTGCTTCCTTTTACACCTGAGCAATTTGTCAACGATCACAATTATTTTTTTTTATTAAGTAATGACACAATACTATTTTATACATTTATAGTTGCATTTAATCATTTTCTATTTTACTAAAACTCTATTCTACAGCTGATTCACACAATCCACTCTCACCTGCACACGATCCACACGATCCACTCTCACCTGCACACGATCCACATGATCCACTCTCACCTGCACACGAGCCACACGATCCACTCTCACCTGCACACGACCCACACGATCCACGCTCACCTGCACACGATCCACACGATCCACTCTCACCTGCACACGACCCACATGATCCACTCTCACCTGCACACGATCCACTCTCACCTGCACACGATCCACACGATCCGCTCTCACCTGCACACAATCCACTCTCACCTGATTCACACAATCCACTCTCACCTGCACACGACCCACATAATCCACTCTCACCTGCACACGATCCACACAATCCACTCTCACCTGCACACGATCCACATGATCCACTCTCACCTGCACATGATCCACTCTCACCTGATCCACATGATCCACTCTCACCTGCACATGATCCACTCTCACCTGATCCACATGATCCACTCTCACCTGCACATGATCCACTCTCACCTGATCCACACAATCCACTCTCACCTGCACACAACCCACATGATCCACTCTCACCTGATTCACACGATCCACTCTCACCTGATTCACACGATCCACTCTCACCTGATTCACATGATCCACTCACCTGCACACGATCCACTCTCACCTGCGCACGACCCACATGATCCACTCTCACCTGATTCACACAATCCACTCTCACCTGATTCACACCTGACTGTAACTCACCTGTTACTGAGGCATTCTCAAAGCTCCAGGTGTTTATCACCAGCGGTAAAATAGCCTCATTTGTAGGGAGAAAATAAACGAAAAACGAGAATAAAAGTGCTTGAATCATGGCGAAATCCTCCCTGAACCTCTATAACTGAGTTAAAAACCCCTCGCGCTGTTTATTCCATGCTCTCTATCCGGTTTCATTCACATGACTTCACTGCCTTGTGATTGTCATTACTTTATTTTTATTCTGGCTGCGTCCCAAGTCGCGCTCTTCTCCACTAAATAGGGTGTCTAACTAGTGCACCACTACAGGTTACCATAGTAACTAGAAGTAGTGCGCTTACGGAGGGTCTCATCCGGTTTGGAACACAGACCTGTAACAAAATATCGACCGTTAAAACGAATCGCGTCACAAAATGGCATGAAAAATAAAAATTAACTATAACTGCTTTATTTAAGTTTAACTAGTATTTTTTTAAAAATAGGTTTAGTGCAATATTTACTATTTACTATCTACTGTTACTATTTACTTCCGTATTTAGTCATGTGATGTCATGTGACTTCTTCTTCTTCTTCTTCTTCTTCTTCTTCTATGGTGTGGCAGGTTTTAAAGGCGCCGCCTGCTGGCGACATTCAGCATTACAACCAACGATCTTTACTACAAACTAACCTAACAAATCTACACATTCTAACTTAAAACCTTTTAGGGGTTAAAAAGAATATATAATTATTTATTATTATACATTTATATAAGAATTGTACAAGATAAACTTATACACACAGGATTTCTGAAAATCATTTTAGATTAATTAGCATTTCAGGCCCTCAGTGATCAGTTAATTACAGTGTAAGTGCATGTAAACATAAGTCTATAAGTCTATATTATTTATTTGAACTGAATGTTGGCAAATATATAATACTGAGTGACATCACGCACTCTTCCTCCCGCTGTCTGTTCAGTTATCTCGCTCAGAGCGTGTTTTATAGGGAGGGAAATCATTTAAATAATAATTAAAACACCAAACCGAACACACGTTTGGATCAGATGACGTGTAACACGCAGATAAACAGAGATCCTGGACACTGCGATGTGTTTTTATTAAATGTATTTTAAACAATTAAGTACAAATTCACATCAAATCTTAACACACAGCTACTACCAGTGAGTTCGTCATTATTTTTTTAAATACATTTAATAAAAACTACAAAATATTTCAGACTAAATTTGAGGAAAAAAATCTATAAACATTTTTACAATTTTACACTTTACAGATTAAGTACAAAATTTTAACACACTGCTGAATTTGTAATTATTTTTTTAAATACATTTAATAAAAATATTCTTCAATCTCCAGGATTTATTATTGTTTATAGATTTTAATCCGATCAACTTTAGTGTTAAATATTTTTTATTTTTTGTATTTTTTATAAATGTGTTTAAAAAAATAGTAATTTTTATTTAAAAAAATCTTTAAAAAAACAAAAATCAAAAGATTTTATTGTTTTTTTTATTTTGCATGTTTATTTTTTTTATTGTTTTAGTGTTATTAAAAATATTTTTAATTAATTATCTTAGAAATGTAAGTGTTTTTTTTAATGCAAAAAAACAAATGTATTTTCGTAAACATTAAATAAAGCCGTAAATAATCCAGAAGTTTACATCGTGATACAGAGTGTATCGTGTGTCAGAAAACACACACACACACACACACACACACACACACACACACACACGCACACACACACACACACAGGAAGATAAAGCACAACAGCACAACATTTACAAATGAATAAATAAATACAAGCACACACACACACACACACACACACACACACACGCACGCAGGAACACAAAGCCGCTCCATCGCTCTCAGAACAACGAGCAGACGGCAGCGAGACGAGAGAGAAAGCGCAGCAGATATTGTGTTTTAGGTTTTGTAAATTATTCATGAAGGCGGTTTGGCTGATATTTTATTCATGGCCGCGGCGTCCTGCAGCAGCGCTCAGAAGAACGAGTGGAAGAACGAGTGGAAGAACGAGTGGAAGAACGAGTACGTGTGTGTTTCCTCTCACAGCCGCAGAGCATCTCACTGAACACTGCAAGGGCACTTCTCACTTTCTCACTTACTGACCTCACTTTACAGTCAACTGAGAGCTGAACACACACACACACACACACACACACACTCAAACACATACACACACACACACACACACACACTCAAACACACACACACACACACACACACACTCAAACACACACACACACACACACTCACACACACTCAAACACTCACACACACACACACTCACTCAAACACACACACACACACACACACACTCTCACACACACAAACTCAAACACACGCACTCACACACACACACTCTCACACACACACACTCAAACACATGCACTCACACACACACACACACTCACACACACTCAAACACACACACACACATACACACACTCACTCACACACGCACGCACACACACACACACACACACTCACACACACACACACAAACTCAAACACACGCACTCACACACACACTCAAACACACACGCACGCACACACACACACACACACACACTCTCACACACACACACACTCACTCAAACACACATTTATTTATTTAAGTAACTTGATAGTAATTTTTAAACATTTTTAAACTTAATTTATTTAATCATTTAAATGTGTGGATTTATTAATTATTTAATAGATTCATAAACGTGTAGAAAAACTCAAAAACCTCACGTCTGGAACATTAACATTAAAGTGTCATATATATGTGTGTGTGTGTGTGTGTGTGTGTGTGTGTGTGTGTGTGTGTGTAAAATGTTTGTGAAGATATCAGAGACAATGAGACAAAATAATGATTTATGTTACACTGCAGTAACGTTCTCAATTATTATTATTATTATTATTATTATTATTACTGGCTGATGATATTTTCCTGCAGTCAGCAGTGTGTGTGTGAGTGAGTGAGTGTGTGTGTGTGTGTGTGTGTGTGTGTGTGTGTGTGTGTGTGTGTGAGTGAGTGAGTGTGTGTGTGTGTGTGTGTGTGAGGTCATTGTGCCTGTTGAGGGTTAAATAAAGCTCCAGCTCCACGAGGTCACGCCTGTCATGTATTCCTGTCCTCATGGGGACGTCTGGTCCTCACTAACACATCACGTCTTCTTCTCTTTCTTCTTTTTCTTCTTGTTTTTTTTTTTTTTTGTAATAATATTTTCAGTGTTTTCATCTTCATACCGAAAGACTCAGGGATCCGAGCGTGGCGCGGCGATATTGCGAGCGCGTGTTGCTTTATTGCGTTGAGCTGAAGCCGCGGCTGCGGAGCTGCGCTGATGATGGATGAGTGTGAAGACGCAGATCAGAGACACACGCAGCCTCCGGCCTGGAAACAGCAATCATCACGGCTGCAGACGTCGAGAAGCCGCGTTTTCTTATTGTTTAAACTCTAATAAGAGGCGCGCAGGTGATTTCAGATCCCTCTGAAGAAATAAAGATAATAAACGGCCCTGAAGTGCGTTACACCAGCAGAGCTCTGAGACGTGCTCCTTTTACACGGCGCCGGCTGAGTTCTGCGTTCTGATTGGCCAGAAGGTGCTGACTGACTCTCTGCAGCAGCAGCTCTCGCTCACAGTCGCGCAGGTTTATATTAACACGCTACGCTTTCTGTACCGCAGCTCATTCACACGGAGTTAAAAACGTCACAAAGGAGAAATGTGTTTCTGTAACGCTGATGGAAGGAGTCTCCAGTGTCAGCGCTCTGGAACAGTCAGAGGTGAAGCTGTGACTTTACGTTTTCCGACGTCTTCAGGACAGACGAGTTTACGCTTCTTTGCGGTTGTCTTATTAACTTTGAGAGAGAGAGAGTAAAGAGGCTGGTGAGCGAACGAGTGTTTATAGCTGCTGTAACGTAAGCGACAACTTTACGACCATTCGTTACAACTATAAATGGATAAAAAGTAAGTATTTTCTAATGAATAAAGAGTTGTGATCGTTGGTACATTGCCGTGGTGTGAGAGGATTGAAGCACTTCATCGCACCACTCAGTATTCTCTTCATTCTGCTCTCGTGAACGCTTTCCGCATCGCCACGGTAACGCTCCGAGACTAAAGGAGCTCTGTATCGGACCTTCTCCGTACTTCCTCCGGCGCAGTAAAACATCGGAGCGCGACTCTCTCCTCCGTCCGTATCTCAGCACACTGAACCGAACGGAGGAAAAAGTCCTGACCAGCAAGAACGTACGCTAATATACAGTATATACAGTCCAGTGCAAAAGTATGTGCACCCCTTCTCCAAATGACGAAGGAAAGGAAATTTCATTTGAAACAAAAACACATATTTAGTGTTTTCAGTTCCAAAGTATGCAAATATGAAAATTATATCAGTGTTTGAAAGTTTATGCCCCCTTTCTAAATGGGATATTATACCTTTATAACTACATCCAGCACCTTTCTCTCAGGTGTGTTATTCTGCCCCCTTATTATTATTATTATTATTATTATTATTATTATTATTATTATTATTATTATGTTGCCTTCTTATTTTTTTTGTAATAAACTGTAATGTAATTTAGATTAGATTTATGTCATGAATCTACACAAACTAGGCCATTATCTACAAACAGAAATTGTAAAAAGTCATGTTTGCGTAAGTATTCACCCCCGTTACTGTGAAACTCCTAAATGACCATCGGAAGTGACCGAGTCGACCTGTAGGTCATTAAAGTGTCACGTGATCTCAGTATAAATCCACCTGTTCCTGGAGGAACCCAGTCGTGACGCTGAGTATGATGCTACCACCACCATGCTTCACTGATCACAGTGAGCACTGAAACTAATTTATATGTTTCACAGAAAAGTGTCTAGTTTGTAAATAATATTGATTTTTATTATTTATTCACTTCCGTGAGCTGTGGGTAAGAGAGGAGAGTCGCACTCGGACGTCCCGCGGAGGCGCTGAGGCAGAGCAGAGATTCACCTCTGTGATCTGTGGAGATGAGAGTAAAGAGCCATCATAGCCAAAAAGAAATAAATAAACATAAAAATATAAAGAGCCAAAAAAAAAACCCAAGCTAGCCAAAATAAGCAGCAGGAGAAGAACTGCACTAGCTAAAACAAAAAGGAAAAGAACATGTTAGGGAATAAACAAGAAAACAACTGTGGAGTTTTATGGAGAACAAAAAGAACAAAAAGAACTAACAGTGATGTGAGGAGATGAGGAGAAAGAACCACGAAAGAACAAAAAAGACTGTAATGCGTGGAGAAAACATCAAGAAAAAAAGAAGCAGGGGAGCCAAAAATTGTTTTAAAAAAGAATGTGATGTGTGGAGATGGAAGAAAAATGATCAAGCTAGCCAAAAAGGAGAACAAAACGCTTATGTGCGGAGACGAAGGAGAAGAACCATGCAGAGCCGTGCTTCTGTAGAGCTGCTGTGTCACACTGTCCATTGCTAAAAGCGCTAGACAAATAAAAACGAATCGAATTGGATGTGCCGAAAAAGAGATGGTCAACAACAACAACAACAACAACAGCAAAGGCTGTGATGCGTGTTGAGCAAGTAACAAAAACAAAACACGATAGCCAAAAAGGAAAAAAGCATGAAAAGCAAAAACAAAAAGCATGGGAAAAGAAACATGCGAGCAAAAAAAAAAAAAAAGAAACAAAAACAATTAAAAAAATGCTGTGATGACATGGAAAACAAACTAGCCAAAAAAACACAGAAAAAAAAAGCAAAACAAACAAAAGAAAAAAATCTGCGATGTGTGAAGACAAAGTAAAAGAAACATTTAAATAAAACAAAAATAAAGGTGATGAACACAAACCTGAAGGAAACCTACTGCTGTCCTTCACAAGCCACTCAGAAGCAAGGGTTCCTCACGGGTTCTTCAAGGGTTCCTCACGGGTTCTTCAAGGGTTCCTCACGGGTTCCTCATGGGTTCTTTGGGTTCTACTCTGATGGGTAAAAACTCTCAGAAAATGTCCTGAAAAGATCGTAGTGAAGTTTTGAGCTTTAATGTTAAGGTTTGGTAATAAACCATGTATTACTTATTCATAAATAGTTTATTAATTATTAATGAATGAATGGATGTGTTGTGTAACTGTATTAACACTTCAGGTATCAGATTAAAACATTATAATAAACGTTTAATTTTCATTCAACAATAAAAGTTTATATAATGAAAGTTTCCTCATTTTATTAAGAAATTAATTCTTCAAATTGAGAAACGATGTCGACATTTTTATTTGTTTAAAACTGTTTAATCTTTAGATTTAATGCTAATTCCATAATATAAGACACTAATATGTTCATTAGTAATGTATGTAGTGCTTATAAACAGTTTATTACCAAACTTTAATTAAAAGAGGTTTTTTTAAATATATTTATTTTATAGATCAGTTTAGGAGATGAGGTGTGTGAGATTGTACCAGATCACAGTGTGCGTGTGTGTGTGTGTGTGTGTGTGTGTGTGTGTGTGTGTGTGTGTGTGTGAGAGACACTCGACATTCTGTTGTCCCGCGTATCGAAGCCGTTCCTCCTTCAGCGCTCATCAGCATTCCGGCCGCGGCGTTCCAGACGAGACGGAGTCGACGTGAGCGATGTATGTGTGCATAAACGTGTAGTGTACCTTTGATAACATGCTGATAGATTGTTTGTGAGTGTGTGTGTGAAGGTGTGTGCGAGATTTCCATCCGAGCACAGATTTCTCATTTCCACATGAACAGCGGGAGGTCTCGAAGTTTCATCCTTCCGAGGCTTTGAACGCGGGATTGCGAGCTGAAAGTGAAAAAGTATTTTGATGTGGAAGTCTTTGTGATGGAGATTCTGGTTCCGAGCCCGCTGATGGACGTGAAGGTGGCCTTGAGACGCCCCAGAAGAAGGACATCAGGAATTAAGCCTTGATCACACATCCACACTGCTGTTAAACTGACGCAGACTCACATAATGACTTTCAGCCTTGTTCCTGTCGCACAATCAATAAAAATCTATACAGCAAACTGCTGCGTGTAAAAGCAACATCACACTCGCAGTCATGCGGTTATACTGAACATCGCCTTCTTACATATACAATACCGATATTCAGCTTAACCGCATTAGTGCTTAATTATATAACAGTTAGTTCTTGATTGGACAAGCGGCGTTCCGAGAGTTCTGATGTTTAGTATAACACTGGATACAAGCTCACACAGCGCGCTCTCTCATTCTGTCCCAGAACTGAACTGAATGCAGGGAAGAACGAGTGGACTGACACCAGACCAGCTGAGAGCAAAGAGACACAGAATGATGGACACTCTGGACTGAGACCATCAGAAAGAAGACAAATGGTCCATCATGGATGAGAGGAAGGACTGAGGCCCAGAAAAGGCAATTTGTCAAGATCCAGTGAGTCAAGAAGCCCAGGAGGAGAGAGGGAGAGAGAACGTCCGAGACAACACAGTCCATGTGATGACAGAACCCTCCCCCAGCAAAACTCTACAAAAACTACTAATCCCCCCCAAAAAAACCCTACAAACAAAAACTACTAATCCCCCCCAAAAAAACCCTACAAACAAAAACTACTAATCCCCCCCAAAAAACCCTACAAAAACTACTAATCCCCCCCAAAAAAACCCTACAAAAACTACTAATCCCCCCCAAAAAAACCCTACAAACAAAAACTACTAATCCCCCCAAAAAAACCTACAAAAACTACTAATCCCCCAAAACTGTACAAGTAAAAAGTAACTTTTAACATAAAGAATAAAAGAAAAAAAAAAGTTAATAATAAATAAAAAAGCCTGCACTGATCGATTGCTTTCATTTTTGTAAATTTCAGTACACTGTATTCAGTACTGCTGACAAACTCAATGCATATGGCTTTATTTTTCTTTATTTCTTTATATTTTACATTTTATAAAGTCAAATGTCAGAAATTTGTACAGCTTGCAGTTGTAGTGTTTACAGTTTATATATGTGTGTGTGTGTGTGTGTGTGTGTGTGTGTGTGTGTATACTGCTTAAATGAATGAGTGTCTATAACACAGCCTGTTTATTCCCATCTCTCAGTATAATATTTTTAAAGTAAACGTGTAAAGCCTGTGTGTTAGAGCTCTTCAGGTCCTACACGGCAGTGATCAGCGCCGAGGCCATGAGGGAGATGCAGGAAGTCAGCGTAGTGAAGCAGTGACCAAAATATCCCATCTCTGCTGTATGAAAAGGATCTCAGTGTTGTGGTTTCCTAACAAACTTCCAGCAGATCAGCGCTAGAAAAAGATCACAATATCAAGATTATCTCATCATATTGCTTTCTAAAGCAGAAACAGGAAGGCCGGCGCTCGCTGTGTGTGTGTGCTGTTGATTTGTCCCTGCTCAGGTAACCACAAAAACAATAACAGTAACATCTCTTGTCTGATATCCTCCAAGCCGAGGAGAGCGTTCTGAACAAATTCAGGTGTGGGAGGTGATGCATGCAGATCAGGAGATTTCAGTCGGGAACTCCTGTGAAAATGAGTAAAAGAGAGAGAGAGAGAGAAGGAGGGAGGGAGAGGGAGAGAGAGAGTGAGAGAGAGAGAGAGAGAGAGAGGGAGGGAGGGAGAGGGAGGGAGAGGGAGAGAGAGAGTGAGAGAGGGAGAGGGAGGGAGGGAGAGAGGGAGGGAGGGAGGGAGAGAGGGAGGGAGAGGGAGAATAAAATCAGCTTACAATGCAACTTTAAAAGTGAAGTGAAGGTAGCAACATCCTGTAAAAACAAACGACAGACGCAGATCATCTGAACATCTCGACTGATCCTGAGTGCACATATGTAAGAAACCACGCCTGCGCTCTAAACAAATAAAGTGCAGTTCCTAACAGACAAAAAGCAACGGTCAGGCCCGGTACTCACACCGCAGTGGTCAAATCCGAACACACTCAGGTTCAGAAGTATTTGGACAGTGACGGAGGTTGTGTGATTTTGCCTTTATACTCCTCCACAATGGATCTGAAATAAAAGTCAGGATGTGATGGAAGTGCAGACCTTCAGCTTTATTTTAAAAGGCTCCACAAAAATATGGCATTTACCGTTTAGGAATTACAGCCATTTTCAGCAAAGTGCCTCCATTTTCAGAGGCTCAAAGGTATTTGGACAAAGTGACATAATTGTAAATANATACTTGGATGAAAATCCTTTGCAGTCAGTGACGGCCTGAAGTCTGGAGCCCATGTTCTCAAAACTCAAACTCTGAGTTTCCTCCCTGGAGATGCTCTGCCAGACCTTCACTGCAGCCACCTTCAGCTGCTGCTTGTTTGTGGGTCTTTCTGCCTTCAGTCTTGAAGGTAAAAACGCAAGTTTTAAAGTTCAGAGTTAGCATTGGTTCTTCATCCTAAAGCACGTAATTCAACAATAAACTAACCAGAGCGTTCTCATCATTTCTCACAAAATCACAGGACAGAAAGGAAATCTTAATTCATGAATTATTTCTTATCTCAAGGAAATCTTCATAATCAATGATCATGTCTGTTACTAAGCAACGGACGATGTGTGCACAGCCGATAGGTGCGAATGAAACCACTGAAACAACAATAACACAGATGCAGAGAACAGCGAGACAGCTGCCTCTCTAACAATGTCTCACTTCACACCACGTGAACGTCAGTAACCTCAGTCCAGCATTTAGAGTCAGAAAAAATACATGCTAGTCATGCTAATAATATTAGTGATGCTAGTGAGCAAGCTAATGTTATGCTAACTCTAACAGTTAACATTAAAAATACAAAGGTAAGATTTTATTTATTTATTTATTTCTGAATTGTTAATAAACAGAGAAGATGAGAGATTTCACATTGAGGATCTTTCTATAATACTCTTTTAAAATATTGTCCCTCTAGAAGAAACCTTAAAGGTTCTATTTAAAACTTTATTAGAAAGGGTGTGTGTGTGTGTGTGTGTGTGTGTGTGTGTGTGTGTATGTGTGTGTGTGTATGTGTGTGTGTGTGTGTGTGTGTGTGTGTGTGTGTTCTAAATACTTTATGAGTATATGATTACAGGACATTTGCAATATTCTGTAATTTCTTTAATAGTGACACACATCCAGGTAGAACTATTTTTGCAACCTTAGCACCTGTAATTATCCAACAAATGTAAAACACACACACACACACACACACACACACACACACACACACACACACACACAGAGTCACTGAGAACTCCACTTTAACATCAGTTAGAATCAGTAAAGCGATAATTAAACTGCTGTGGCATAAAAGGAATAAAACACTTGGGCACGTGCTGACTTGCTTGAATTTGATCAACAGGATTCACCAATCAGACGTAGCGACCTGGCGATTTATAGCTGAGGATCAGGAACGGCTGAGCGGCGATCCGTGCGGGGAAACGCCGCTGTCTCACACACGACACAAACTCATCTTTATTTCCTGAAAGAAAGAATTTTTACGCGAATGCCGCATGAAGGGAAAGAGCAGCTCAGAAACCTCAGCTTGTTCAGAGACACAGAAACCTGCAGGAACGTGACAGTTATATCCTGCAGTGCATTGTGGGGTTTCGTGTGTTCCGGTGTAGTGCACTATGTAGTGAACAGGGTGCGGTTTGGGACACACCCCCGTGCTCTAATGCCTGAAGCCTCATACCTTTTCAGTTTAATTTCTGTCTCAGGTCCCTGTCTCGCTCTTTTCTGTCGCTCAGCGTCATTAGGGCTGTGAGGCGGCGAATGACACGTTTATTTCTTCATCTGCTGTAATGTGTCTCCTGCCTTTTCTCAGCTCCACTCCTTTTTTCAATTTCTCTCAAATTTAGATTTGCACATCAAGGCCAGGACGAAATCAAAGCACCGCTCCGGCTTTGAACTTCCTGATGAAGAGATGAAAAGAGCAGGACTCACCTCTCCACATCATATCAGTCCATCTCTGTCTGGATGAAAGCCATCTCTCTGTCTCACTCTCCCTCTATCTCTCTTTCTCCATCTCTCTGTGTCTCTCTCGCTCTCTTTATATATCTTTCCCTGTCTGTCGTTCTCTGTATCTCTCTATGTCTGTTTCTCTCTCTCTCTCTCTCCCTCTCACCCTCTCTGTCTCTCTCTCTCTCTCTGTCTGTCTCCATAATTAAGTTTTTCTTAATTCTCTCTCTCTCCCTCTCTCTCTTTCTGTTTATTCTGTGAGAAGCTCATCTGCCTTAAATATTTCACTTTAGTGTGTTTCTTTTTTCCCATCATTTCCCTGTGTAAATTATTTTCTGTATCTTTTTCTCTTTCACTCTGTTCCTGATCGATCACTCCAGTTCTCCTTTTTACTCCATGTCTCATCTTCTGAATTCCACCTGTACTCATGGACTTGACAATGTTCTCTACGACATTCAGTCCCGATGAAAAGCAGCATGAAAGAGACAAGTTTCATCGATGGTGCGCTCTCCTCACCTGCTAATAACATCTTCTCTTTTCTCCTAAATGTCACTGAATACATGTTTAATTTTACTGTAACCTCGGAAGCGCTTGGAGACAAGCTGGCGGTCATGGCACCAGTCAAACATTTCCTTTTAGATCCTTAACCTTTAGTATGAAAAGGCTTTTTTATTATATGTCTTATATTTTATATTCCAGTCGGGATGAAAGAACACAGAGTGCAATGGGACAGAGTGTCTTCTCATCCCTGTGATACATCACACCACCGATATTCAACTAAGGGTGGATTTTAGGTTTAGCGATAGAAATGTGATATAGATTTAGATCCTCGCTGAGCGAGCCAGACGAGACAGTTGCAAGAAAAAAAAATGCTGAGACAACATGAGAGTCCAAAATGGCCTGAATGCGAACCTTGTGAGACACCAAGAGTTATCCATGTGAGACAACCTCAGAACTCTGAACCCATTGGCCTTTACTTCAGCATGGACTGTGAAACATCTGTATAGCTCTTTAGACATCTTCAACCAGTCCAGATGTTCATCCCATGTTCCATCCCATCACTCTCTGTTATCTCCTGGAAGTTCACAGCTCTAACGCGAACAGAACTCAACCAAACACTCCAACTCACTCATTCTGCAAACAAATGTTATCCAGCTTACAGCCTCACTCCAGAACCTCCTCATACATGGGTTCTCAATGATGGAATGATGCAGAACCTCTTCCAACCTTCAAGAAGACTCTAACAATCATGGTCTCTCATGTATGGAGGTTGGAGAAGGGGGCATGGTCAGAGCAACACCAGAGCAAGAGTGAGGCAAAATGAGCCCCATGTTTCAGTACTGTTTATTCAATTTACTGAGTTCCTCTCCTGGAGGTCTGGGGTGCAGTCGGTGTTCCAGTTCATCCCAAAGGTGTTCAGTGGGGTTGAGGTCAGGGCTCTGTGCNTTCACACACCATGTCTTCATGGAGCTCGCTCTGTGCACAGGGGCATCGTCATGCTGGAGCAGGTTTGGGCCTCTGAGTTCCAGTGAAGGGAAACTGTAGAGCTACAGCACACAGAGACGCTCTGCACAACTGTGAGCTTCCTGCTTTGTGGTAAACGTTTGGGGAAGAAACACATATGGGTTTAATGGTCAGGTTCAATATTCAGATTATGTAAGATAATTTATCACACTTTTAATTGACTATGTTGGTTTGTAGAATTAATAAGATAAAGTCAGTGTTGGTGTTAATC
>JAKKZN010000007.1:577811-591123 GCA_033441825.1 Pangasius elongatus | reverse complement strand
GGATGAGATGTGGCTGGGATCTGGCAGCCGGATGTGGATGAGGTGTGGCTGGGATCTGGCAGCCGGATGTGGATGAGATGTGGCTGGGATCTGGCAGCCGGATGTAGATGATGATTGACATTATTATGTGTTATAAGTGATATAAAGACAGAAATGTCTGTGCAGTGCACCTATTGTATCTGCCACTTCTTCCAGCTGTTCATTGTTACTTTTTTAAATATAATTTTATATATATAATTTTATTTTTTAAAAATCCTGTGATATTATCTGCCTTCTCATTTTGCTTTAGGGTTGTCATAACAACAAACATATTGTGCGCTTTTGTTTTTGTATCATTTTCTGCTTTCATTCTGTCTCCAGCCTCGTCTTGTTTTCGGCTCGCTCCTATTGCTTCCTGCATCTTTTATGAAATTTTGCTTTTTTTTTAAATGAAAGTTCCGAACCTTTCTTGTTTATTTATGATTTATTCTTCTGTATCTGTGTGCTTTTGATCCACGAATGAATGTTGGATGATTACTGGATATTCCTCACTGTACATCTGGATATAAACGTCCCCTGCCTCTGATTTACACAAACGATGACACGTTTTACTGTAATATTTTGGGGAAAACAGGTGAAACTGTGCTGAAATTTTGTAGGAAGTTTTCCTAGAGCTGTATTTGTTTTCTGTTTGTCTGTGTCAGTTGAAAAAGCTCCTGATTGCTCGACAGCTTCTCCAGCTGAAGTGAAATCGTGCCACAGGGGCTCGTGATGAGGAAAATAACACACTCGGAGCTGCTGCCAATCAATAAACTTGCGGGGAAACAGATGCTCTTTTTGCCTCCGGCTGTTCTGCACCTAATAATATAAACGTATCGATTTATCGAGTGAGGAACAGCTGCTTGTGTTTACCAAACAATATAACGCCTGTTGTGAAAGCCCAGATCTGTCTCCTTTCAGCTGTTAGTGGACATGATGTTTTATAGGTTCTTCATATGTTCTTCTGGAATCTCTGATGGTTTTCTGTCAGTCATTCTACCTGCTTACAGTCTGCTGTTTTCTGAAACTCCACAGCGCTGCTGGATTCTGGATTCTGATCGATTAATTTTTATATTAACGCGCTCGTTCTAATACGCTATCGTTTCTATAGCAACAGCTCAATGACAGGGACGTGTACAGTGGACGCTCCACATAAACACATTTAAAAAAAAAAGTTTTCTGGAAAGGGACACTTATTTAACGTTTATGGAAGGAGTCTCCAGTATCAGTGCTCTGTCAGAGGTGAAGCTGTAGCTGTAAGTTCTCCGACGTCTTCAGGACAGAGGAGTTTACACTTCTTTGCGGTTTCTCAGTAACGTGCGGAACAAACTGCGATTTATTGTTTTCTCTTATTAATTGAAGAGAGAGAATAAAGAGACGCTGGTGAGGGAGCGAGTGTTTATAGCTGCTATAACGTAAGCGACAACAGGAACTAACTTGTTTCAAGAACATGGAAACCAAGAATGGAAGAAAGTGTGATGTATTTTAATAAATAAAAACTGTACTGGTTGCTGAGCTGCTGTGGTGTAAGAGGAATAAAACACTCGGGGACGTGCAGCCAGAGGGAAATGATCAGCTCAGTAACAGTAGCTCCGCTTCATCACACCACATGACAAGACGTCCTGAGGCGTTTTTTCCTTTACATAACGCAAGAGTTTGATGAATTGTTTATGAAAAGCTGCCAGTGATGTAGATGATTAATATTCCTTTCACGCGGTGCAGCGTCTCGCTGACTCCTGTCTGCATCTCCGCTTCCCAGATTCCGTAATGGAGTGTCCACACAACTGTTACGGAAACGGAGAGTGTGTATCTGGCGCCTGCCGCTGCTTCCCAGGATTCCTCGGGCCGTACTGCGCTCAGCGTAAGATATTATAATCTACAGTCTGAGTTTATTATTATCTCACGAATCTCTTATTAATGTCACACGAAACATTTTCCAGTGTAATCTAATTACTAAATTGCTGTGGAGTGAGAGGAATAAAACACTCAGGGATGTGCAGTTAGAGGAAAATAATCACCATACAGTGACATTTTTTCTTACATTGTGCGTGTGCGCGTGTGTGTGTGTGCATGTGTGTGTATGTGTGTGTGTGTGTGTGTGTGTGTGTTTCTCAGCTGCCTGCCCTGTATTGTGCAGTGGTAACGGAGATTACAGCAGGGGGCGCTGTCACTGCTACAGCGGCTGGAAGGGGACGGAGTGTGACGTCCCCGTCGCTCAGTGTGTGGACGCCCAGTGTTCGGGTCACGGCGTGTGTGTGTCCGGAGTGTGTGTGTGTAACCGTGGATACAAAGGCGACATCTGCGATGTGGGTGAGTGAATATTTTCATCGACTTTCGTATTTCTGGGATACAGACAGGATCGAGCGAGCGCAGGTGGTTCTGAGTCCAGAAGAGGAGAAATAAAAATAAGAAGAAAAACCATAACATACACAACGGTTTCACTCCGTTTCCATGGTTACAGATTCTTTCTTTAGGATGGTGTAGTACTCGGTTGTGACTTTAACAATTAAATCCAATTAAAATAAAAATTTAAACTCCACATGAAATGTCTTGAGATTCGATTCAATTCCGCATGGTGATGTATTTCCTTTTAAAACAGGAAGTCAGGTGTGTTGAAGTGCTTTACTGCTTTCCACAACAGCCAATAGCGTTCGAGATGCCCCATGCCACGCCCCCGTCCAATCAAAGCACACCTGACAGTAGCTTAGTGAGAGGTGTATGAAGACATTCTGACATCAGACAGCCTCACGTCGGTAAAACACTCCTCCAAAAAGTCACATGACCACCAATTCCTATAAACTCCGCCCACTTCCACATGAATAAAACTTAAAAATGTTTTATTCTCAGTTGGAAAAGGGAACAGTGTGTGTGTGAAGACGCAGGGCCAAAAACACACCGAGAACGCAAACCATGTTTACTGCTAACGAGCAAGACACGCCCCCTGGGGGCGGGGCTTATATATTTAATTGGATGAACACAGGATTAGCACAGGATGAGTCATCAGAACTTCTTTAATTGTTTCAAACAAGAGATTTAACACCAAGTCTGATTCCAGTCTCACTTTAAACTCTAACTTTAAACTTTCACTCAGAGTGAATGAGTCTCGGGAGTTTAATAGATCCATAAAGTGTAAAACGAAGTCCTGCGCCTGTGAGACACGCCATTCCTCAGAACTGAACAGAAACAAGACGACTCTTATTGAGTCCAGCCTTCAGCATGAGGGATAACAAAGGAGGAGAAAGGAGCGCGTCGAGTCTCTGAAGGAGAGGTCAGGCCTGATCTCGCCGCGTCTCCGGGTGCTTCTCTCACTGCACTCAATAACACGGCACTGCACTGACCCCACACACACGTCTGAACAGTCCGCCCTGCCGCCCACTGAAGACCGGGATCCATACACTCGATCAGATCGAGCGGAGGAGAGAAAGAACAAGGGATAAATTGCAAAGCAGGAAATAAATGACTAAAGCACAAGAGGAGCGCTCAGAGGAGTCGTTAAAGTGAAGCGGCCATAAAGAGCCAGAGCTTTACATTTTACACCAGTATAAAATTTTACAATTTATCTGCCGTCCATGCCTCTGTAATAAACTCACACACACACACACACACACACACACACACACACACACACACACACACACAGGTTTACCCTTCTGTTGCATATCTGGTGCTATTCCCTGTTATTTGCCTTGCTCAGGAATAATCGGAGCTGGTTGTGTTTAACTGAGCTCACTGTTTGTTTGTAATCTGTAATCGTTTGAGTTGATCGTGAATATTTCAGCTGATTATTTCCAAATGTTCATTTATCAAAAAAAAAAAACAAAGCAAAACTGTTATTTAAATATTTGTATATCATTAAATAAAGTATCATATTCAGAAACTGAGCACTTTTTTAATAAGCAAAGTGAGAAGCAGAGTGTTGAGCAGAACTGTCTCAGCTTTACAGCTGCTTTAATTATAAACTATAGAACTGTGTTACAGATGAAGCTTTAAACTCAAACACTGTGCAGCGACTGACTGCGTGATGTATGATATGTTACGCAATAAGAGAGAAAAGCGCTCTTTTACTTCATTCTTTTATTGTCATTCCTTGTCAGTGTGGAGCATTTTATAAATTCTTTGAGGGATCTGAACGGCCGTTGTGGTTGCTGATGTCTGATGAAGAGGATTTTCTTTAATTAACATCCGTTATGATGAGCAGACGCCTGCAGGCCGCCATAAGTAAAAGGTTAATAGGGTGAAATGAATGTCTTCCTCCGGCAGAACTCGCTCCCGGGGCTGCGGCAGGAGGCGAGCCTCGACGCGAAACCTTTCTCCACGTCACCTTCATATCCAAATATTTTCTTCTGTCTTCATCACACAGATTGTGACTAAGCAGCAGAGCTCGAGTGCTGCGAAATGAGCTGCGTTTAAGTTTATTACCTGTAGAATTTGGTCTAATTTAATATTATACTTCACCAGATGTGGAATTATTTAATATGATGTTGTGATTTTGGCATCATTGAAAATCTGCATAAATTAATTGATTGATTAGGAAGGAAAATGTTCTCGTACCTGGTGTTGGACAGGAACCTCGGCCTGAGGTGCACGTTGGCCTGGAGTAGAGGTTCTCCCAGTGGGTCTGATCTACAGATGGCTCTCGCGAGATGTTGAGGAGCAGATTTCCATAAGACATGTCCACAAGAACTTTCAGAATTCATCAGAAAACACATCAAAATACTTAAAATTACGAGCTCCAGACTGTCCAGAGAACCCCTGAAGAACCTGGTTTTCTTTCCGTATTTTTGTCTGTCTGTGTTGAGCTTCTTTAAAAGAGCTTCTACTTCAACCTCTGAAAATATAAAGGTTCTTCCCTGTTCCAGAGAGAGCTTTAGACCTCAATATGGCTTTTAAAAATCCTTCTTCTGTACAGTCCGTAGTATACAGCATGGAACCCACGACTTTAGGAACAGAACCTTGTTGTTTACTGATTGTTTATTCGCCTTAATTTAAGGTTCTTCATAACATCATTCAGCTTCTAAAGAACCGAAGAACCCTTTCAGGTGCCTCAAGCTGATTATGATTTTCAGTTGATCTCCAATAAACAGGATTTTTTGGATACTCTCTTGATGATGATTTCTGATAGAGATGTTCTCCTAATAAAACCTTATCACTGGTCTAAACACCTTTTTTATATTCTACATTTTTATTTTTTTTCATTCCTGATCCAATAAACCTCATAGTTGGACTCATACACACACAACCTGTAAGTGCAATTTACAATTTCTTTTATTTATTTGTTTGTTTGTTTGTCTGTTTGTCTGTTGGTCTGTTTGCAGTGGACTGCGTGGACCCGTCCTGTTCGGATCACGGTTCTTGTCTTCACGGTCGGTGTCACTGTTTTCCGGAATGGACCGGATCCCGATGTGAATCTCAGGTGTCTGTTTGTCCGGAACACTGCTCCGCTCGAGGGATTTCTGAGAGCAAGGCGTGTGAATGCGAACCCGCCTGGACCGGACCCAACTGCTCCACCGGTAAGAGTTCATAAACCTTAACTTTGGGATTTCGGATGGAAGCGTAAACAGACTGCGATGGAATTAACATGAGAATCGATTGAGCTCGACATGTTCGGTGTCGGACGTTCTTCAGATGTGAGATAACTTCACGCGTCTAATCTGATCTTTCAGGTAGTTTGGAGTAAAGAGGGACAATGTCCTTGTTTATTTATTCATCTTATTATTTTATTTTTTACCAAACGATTCCTGTAAAACTCTCAGCGTGTGCCGTGGGACTCCTGCTGCAAAACCAGTGGGATCTTTGTCTCTTCATTACCTCCACCTCAATTAAATAAACTTTAATTAATGTACATGCTGTGTGGATCGACCCGCCTCCTGATGAGACCTGGAAGTGCTAAACCCAGATAAACACCTTGCTGCTAATGAAACATTGATTATGTTGACTAATGTAGAAAAGAGGCTCTGCTTTTAAAAGAACAGATTGAATGATTCGCCCCTGTTTTCTCAGCACTTTTAATATTCTACGGAGCGACTCAGAGCTTTCAAGGGCTCGCAATCGAAAGAAAAACTCGGTGTAAGAGCATGTAAAGACTCCTCCAGCATTAGGGGTCATTAACTTAATTCCCTTCCTTTCAGGCTGTTGTTCGTGTTTGGAAATTGCTCCCATTTGTATTCCTGTTTCAGTATCTTGATCTCAGCTGAAAAGCAGGAGGAAAATGAGTCACGGGGTAATTTTTTTTTCTTCTGCGTGATTTCTGGCTCCGGAGTGGCTTTATAAAGGAGAGACTGATTGCTGAGGGTCATGAGATTTTAAAACTTCTGGAGGGTCGCTGAGAGGTAAAGCAGTGAAAATTTAATGGCGGGTTGAAATAAAGGTGAGAAAACACAGATAAAAAATTCACTCTCGCTGAGGGAACCAGATCACTTCCTGCTCGTCTCGAATTTATATTACACACTGAAAAATCCAAAACAGGATGAATTTTGCAGAACTAAACATTAATTTTTTATTTTTATTATTCTGTTCTAATGGATTCATTGGTGTCACTTCAGCCTTTCCTTGGTTTCCATAGTGACTCTGGCCAATCAGATTCACTCTACACAGTTCTGTAGTGATCACGTCCAATCAGATTCACTCTACACAGTTCTGTAGTGATCACGTCCAATCAGATTCACTCTACACAGTTCTGTAGTGATCACGTCCAATCAGATTCACTCTGAAGAAACACACTAATCAGTGGATTTCTAGGGAAAAGGTCCTAGGATGCGGCTTTATTAATGAATGAATGAATGAATATTAATTGTGTGTTTGTGATGTCAGAGGTGTGTGCTGCAGACTGCGGGCCGCACGGTGTGTGTGTCGGCGGTGTGTGTCGCTGTGCAGACGGCTGGTCGGGGGTCCGGTGCGAGCAGGAGGAGTGTAAACCGCGCTGTGGGGAACATGGTGTGTGTCATGAAGGTCAGTGTGTGTGTCATCAAGGCTGGACGGGAGAACACTGTAACATCGGTGAGTCCAACACACACACACACACACACACACACACACAGGGAGAGAGAGAGAGATGAATATTATTACATTTTGTCGTTATTTCTATTCCTGACTGAATCGTATGGTGACTAAATGCCTTCTGAATTTGGGCATGTGGGCGGAGCTAAAACAGGGCTGATCACTGATTGGTCAAACATAACCATCACAGAATCGGCTTTTCTAGAAACCGTAATCTTCTGCACAGTTCAGAATATAACATCACAGATTTATCAGGAAATAAATGTATTTATTTTCACTGATTTCAGTTCGAAATAAAACGTAACGTATGACGTTCACTTTATACGTTCGCTGTATAGGGCGCGAATAACAACATGAATATGCAAATCAGAACCAGGCTGAGGTTCAGCTACGGAAAAAGCTAAACACTTTGTGGTTTATTGTGGGTTTAAACGTTGTCTAACAAAGTTTGCACACACACTCACTCTTTTCTCATTAAGATAAAGTGTTGGCACCCCTCATTTAGTTTGTGTTGCTCCCTGCTATAAACACAGACTCAGGAGCTCTCGGCCCGCTGTCTGGATCGCGGCTGTGTTACTACACGTACTCAGGCAGCTTTATTTTTCTTCCTAACATCTCTGTAAACATTTAACAAGAGCTCGTACATGACATGAGAAGATGAAACCACGCTTATCCGCGTTTTTCTTTTAGATCGGAACTGACATCGTGAGCGAGGAACTGAAGAAACATCTTTGGATTTGTTGCTTTATGGCGTCAGACCTAACTTACGTGGAATGAGAAAATTTATTTGTCTCTTGTCGCTGAAATCACGTCTGAAAACGTAGAGTGAGGATTAGTGCCTGTACTGTCCGGTGAAATAACACTAATGTCTATCGTCTATTACATTTTACTCTCATAAGCAACGAGCAAATTACCATAAACACAGCGGATTAAAAAACATCAAGATAACAGGAAATTAATACTTTTGATTTAATTTTGTGTTCAGATTTCTCACACGGATAAACACTAATCTGTCTCAGTCAGTATTAAATAAATACTGGATTACTGAATAATCAGGACTGTTATTTCTCTCTTATCAGCTCACTTCCTGGACGGAAAAATCAAAGGTAAAGTGCTTCCTTTAATCAAGCTGCTTCTTTTATATTCAGAATACTGTAATCTTTCCTCCTGAATATTTCCAAAACAAATACCCGTGTGGATTAGAACCGTATCGTTAATGCCCGGATTAGTGATGTCCTCCTGAACCGTACTGATAATTGTGTGACGCAGCGCTGAAGCGAAGGCGAGTGATTATCATTCACAGCTCTTTCTTTCCCTCAGTCCTGCGCTTCTCCCTTTAAACGCTCCATTTTTAACCAACACACTGCAAATATCATGAAATGTCATATTTGCTAACGCGAGCGCATTGGCTCGTTTCTCCCTTCGGAGGAGATCTGTACTTTTTTTTTTTTTAATTCTTTGCCCTGGATGTTTCTCCTCACGAGCAGACTGGATAGGATATCGAGGTAAAGGAGAGCATGTGGCTCTGTTCCTCCTCGTCTGTTCCCCCTGAAGCATGGCGTTCATCGTCTTTACACTCTGTCCATCAATGTTTAATACAGCGAGTCTAATAAAAAGTGAGCGCACGACCCGGAGCTGCTTTATTTCATCACTTATTAAACACTGATACAGCGTTTTCCTCATCTGACGCTCGTCCTGATTATCCCACAATCCATTATTTAACACGACTTCATCTGGGTGAGAAAATCCAGCGCTGAATATTTATATTATATTTCATTCAAATCATCATGTGTAAATTCCTCATTAACGCCGTAACGATGTGAGTTCACAGAACGATGGCTAGCCAAATACCGTGAAATAATTCAGCAGCAGTGAAAAGGTTCAATAATTAAACAATTAAACAACGTCACGTCTGATTAACTTTAATCCTGAGCTCACACACCGGGCGTCGTCTTCTCCCGAGACCCGCTGACTGCCGCTGACCGCCCCTGACCCCGCCACTGACTGCCGCTGACCGCCGCTGACCCCGCCGCTGACCCCGCCACTGACTGCCGCTGATCCCGCCCCTGATCCCGCCCCTGCCCCTGATCCCGCCCTGATCCCGCCCCTGACCCCGCCCCTGATCCCGCCGCTGACCCCGCCCCTGATCCCGCCGCTGATCCCGCCCCTGACCGCCCCTGATCCCGCCGCTGATCCCGCCCCTGACCGCCCCTGATCCCGCCCCTGACCGCCCCTGATCCCGCCGCTGACCCCGCCGCTGACCCCGCCCCCGCACACGGCTGGCCACTGACGCCACGCAAATAATTTAAACATTAACGCTAACTTAACGCAGGGGCGATGATTAGGCGCAAAAATCAAAATGTGACTAATAATTAAAAGGTGAATGTGAATATGAAAATATTATTAGTAACATTTTGGAGTTTTCTCATTTTCCTTCTAATTTTTTCTTCTAAAAGAATTCTTTACTGATCCGTGGGATAAAGCATGACGTTAAAAACAACCTGAAGACAAAACTAAACCTTATTTAGATTTATTTATTTATAAACTTTATTTATTCATTAATGTCCCTGATTATTTTATTCAGTTTTATTCTATAAGTCACGAGTGTCCATGACTTCAAATAAAAAAAGGAATCTAAATGAATCAATCCTGTTTTTCTGGAATTTTCCATCTGATAGCGACGACTTCGTCCTTTCCGTGAAAAATAAAACGTCTCTTTACGTGAAGCGTAGTGAACAGCGAGGACGTGTTTGGCGTGAGGCGTTTACGTCTTTAGCTGTGAGTCTAACAGACAGCGGGTAAACACTCGCTGCTGAAATGACGACGTAAATGAAATATAATCTAATATTTTTGTTTGATAAATGATGAAATCGAAACATTTTTGGTCGTGCACTCGGACTTTCGGACTTGACTGTATACGTGCCCACTTTTCACACACACACACACACACACACACACACACACACACACACACACACACACGCAGAAGGTCACAGTGTCCGAGATGTTCCCTGTCTTGTATGTCACCTCGTCTTATCTCCTGCAGTATTGAACAGTTGCTAAGCTTCTTTAGTTTAGCAATTTCTCTGATAAGAGTCGTTCTGTCTGACAGAATAAACCCCTCACTTTACTCAGCTGTAAATTCACACCGACACTTTCAAATAATAATAATTATTATTATTACACAATACAAAATTGAATCTTTATGTCTTGTAGTAACGAAGCTGATTTCATGACTGCGGCGCCATGAAGCTCTCTTTGCTCTTCAGAGTAACAGAGTTTACATTTTTTTTGCCACAGAATGACCAAATATACCAAATGAGAAGAACCAAAATCCACACAAATGATATACTGACATTAAAGACTTTCTAATAATTTACTTAAAGTGTATTTTAATGACAGTAAATGAATTATTTAGTAATAAAGTAAGGTCACAGGGTTGTGCTTCTGAAGCAGAAAATATCACAACATCACTTATATATAAAATAAAGGACAAAGGATTTAATTTTAAAGAACTTTTCTTACTTTACTTCTTCCTGTGATCTTCAGGAAATTCGGATGATGCCACTTCCTGTTGTGGAGCTCGTTCAGGGCTGAGTGAAAGAGTTAAAATGGAAATGTTTACAGTCTGGAACAGGCGACTCACGGGAAAGCACCAGATGTTAACGTTACACGTTATAACTGGTGTAAATGTTAACAAAAGAAATGCAGAAATAATAATTTTTGAAATATTTTAGTGATAATATTTTAAAGTCACAGGGTATGTACAAGCTTTACGTTTTAAAAATGTTATTTTAATAAAGTTTAATTAAAGTTATGTATCTGAAATATGCACTTACACTGCTTAAAGTGTTTAAAAAGACTTTTAACTTTACATTCCACACTGTATATACTGTAAATGTAAATGTAACAAGAGTGGGACAAAAATGATCCACATACACTGGAAAAAAAGAATTATTAGTAAGTGAAGATATCGTAAATAAAGAAAAATCATCCTTCAGTAGAATTAGATCATGTCAGGCTTGACATTAGTAATAAATATCTAGAAATATGCTTAAGAATCTTTAACATGTGTCTGAAACAGTAGTAAAGAGTCTAATTCGTGTATTTTTCAGTGTTCAGTCATCAGTGAGCTGCTTCAGTGCTGCGATGGTGAGCGCGGTGATCATCTGCACAAGCAGAGAAGCTGTAAATATTGCTGTAGAACTTTAATTTTAAACAACAGAAACAAGCTGAGGAGAAGAGAAGAGCAGAGAAGATAAGGAGGCAGAAAAGCAATCAGAAACGGAAGCAGGTTCATTAGTCAGGTCTCTGAAGTCATCTGTTCCTCACACGCTGCCTTTATTACAGCGCGGCCCTGAAAGCAACGCCGCTGTAAATGACCTCAGTGCTTTGGCTGTCCTCAGCGGGCGCGAGACTTCTCCTCATGGCGCTTCTTCAGCATCGAGGAGATCTCCGATACGCCAAATTGGCACTTAGACTCAAAAGCTCATCGCGTTGTTCATGCAGAGCGCAGGTTCTCACAGCTTTCCTCATCCAGCTCTCTTCTACTGAACGTTACTCGAGTTGATAAACGAAAGACCAACAGAACGAACCTTGAGACGGAGGTGAGGATTAAACCACGAGAAGGAGGATGAAGTCATCGTGAGATCAGATCATGCAGAACAGAAACGCTGTAATCAGAGTTCAGGGTCTGGATTTGAGGAACAGAGGAACCTGAAATACGGAACCTGAATTCAGCATCACAAACCGTTAGAGATTTCTCACTCTTAATGGGGTTTAATGGGTTTCTACTGCTCTCTAATGATGTTTTAATGAACTGTGTTGCTCCACATTCATCTAATTTATGCAACTCTCGAAAGAAACACCTTCTTTGGGGAAGTGGGTTCAGGAGGAATTTAATCATAACTAAAAAATGGAAGGAATCAGATGGAAGCCATTAGAGATCCTGCTAATGGATTAAAATGCTTTTTAGCAGCAGGACTCGAGCTAGAAGCTAAAGCATGCAGGAAAAAAGCAGGAAACACAGCGCTGCTGGATTCTGCGCTCTGATTGGTGAGAAGGTGTTGATTAATTCTCTCTAGCAGCGGCTCTGACAGCAGCGCAGGTTTATATTAACGCACTCGGTCTGATACGCTATCGTTTCCATAGCAACAGCTCGTTCACAGGGACGTGTACAGCGGACGTGCCGATAATAATAAACAGATTAAACAATTCTTGATACGGTGAAGTTTTCTGTAAGGAGATGTTTATGTAACATTAAAGGAAGGAGTCTCCAGTGTCAGCGCTCTGTAACAGTCAGAGGTGAAGCTGTAGCTGTAAGTTCTCCGGCGTCTTCAGGACAGAGGAGTTTACGCTTCCTTTCGGTTTCTCAGTAACGTGCGGAACAAGCTGCGATTTCTTTTCTCTTATTAACTTGGAGAGAGAGAATAAAGAGACGCTGGTGAGGGAATGAGTGTTTATAGCTGCTATAACGTAAGCGACAACAGGAACTGACTCATTTCACAGAACATTAAATGTAACTATAAACAGATAAAAATCATGAGGTGTTGTTCTGTAGTGAATAAAAGATTGTAATTGATGGTGAGTTGCTGTGGAGTGAGAGGAATAAAACACTCAGGGACGTGCAGTTAGAGGAAAATAATCAACTACAGGGTGGAAGCAGTAACTCCGCTTCATCACACACACACACACACACACACACACACACACACACACACACACACACACACACACACACACACACTGTGTTTGTTATGTCCATAGCCATCTACAGTACAGTGAAATTATTTTCTTTACAAAAACATCACATTTTTTATGGAAATGGTGTTTAAAATTTTCCTTTTTTAAAAAACATTTGCAATAATTACATCATTATTTAAACTCGTAGCCTGCTGTATATTTATGGGAATCAGATCTGACCGTTATTTTCTAAATGTAAACAACAACAACAACACTATTACAGTATTGCACACGCGTGTCTGATGATTTGAGGATTAGGCTGACATCTGATGAACTTCTCACACCGGAAGGTGATTCAGTAAAATATTCTCTCTGTATTTTAATGAACTTTTACTCTTTTACTGCATTTCTATCTAAGTTGTCTCATCATGTTACATGACTTCTGATATTAATTCAAATTGGAGTAAAAAAAGTTGACTATGTTTTATTTATTTATTAAGGACATATTCCTGAGCAGTTTTATCAGATAAAATAATATACTTTAAAATACAATGCATATAAGCTATATACACTGCCCTCCAAAAGTTTGGAAACGCCTGAACAAAATAGGGTTTTT
>JAKKZN010000007.1:553784-577711 GCA_033441825.1 Pangasius elongatus | reverse complement strand
TGGAGCGAGAGGAATAAAACACTCAGGGACGTGCAGTTAGAGGAAAATAATCAGCTTCAGGGTGGAAGCAGTAACTCCGCTTCATCACACACTCTCACACACACACACACACACACACACACACACACACACACACACACACACAGTGTTTATTACGTTACTGGAACACAGTCTGAAATCAGCGTCGGTGTGAATTTACAGAATGTCTGATGTCTCTGAAATGTTGATTGACTTTCTCCACATTCTCCATGTTGTTTATCCCTCGATGTCTGAGTCGTGAGATGCGTGTGTGTGTGTGTGTGTGTGTGTGTGTGTGTGTGTGTGAGTTGAATTTCTTGACTGTGTGTGTATATGTGTGTGATGTGTGTGTTGTTTTATCTCTTTAGACAGTTGTCCCGGTCTGTGTAACAGTAACGGTCGGTGTGTTCTGGATCAGAACGGATGGCACTGTCTCTGCCAGCCCGGCTGGAGAGGAACAGGATGTGATGTCGCCATGGAAACCGTTTGCGCTGACGGAAAAGACAACGAAGGAGGTGAGAACTGGCATGGAGTTTTGGAAATGATCACTAGCTTTCACGTGCTAGGTGACCTAAACGCACCTTGTTTATAAATTTACGTGTCAGATGTGATTGGTCAAAAGTCATCGGAGGAGCACAGATGTAGCCCCGCCCCCAAATTAGCTTTACACAGAAGTCCTGAGAACGTTTCTGGTTTAATTTCAGAATTTGCAGATTCAGCATCCGACCTGTCAAGACGAATTCATAACCATGGCAACAGGAAGCATTGACCATATAAGAAAGGTTGTAAGGGGAGACAATAGACACGACAGTCTTTGGCTAAAAAACAAAATAATTTCAGAAATGTTGACTTATTTATATTCAATCTTATTTAATTAATTAGTATATATATATTTTTTTTGCTTAATTTAGAGACTTTTTATTTTTTTAGTTTTATGGTTCTGATGTGCCTGTGTATTAAAATTTAAAATTTGTGTCTATTTGGTCCTGAGTCTAGGACATGTTCTGCTTCTGGTTCTAGTACGTTCTAGTTCTTGTTCTTATTGCTTTGATCCTGGTTCTGCTTCAGGTATTGTTCTGTTTTTAGCTTTAATTCTGATTCTAGCTTCAGTTCTGGTTCTGGTTCTGGTTCCTGTTTAGTTTTTTTTTCTGTTTCTGATTTAGTTCTGGTTCTTAGTCTCATTCCTGTTCATGTTCTGTTGCTGGCTCTGGTTCTACTTCACATTCTGTTTCTACTGCATGTCTGCTTCACGCTGTGGTGTTGGTTCTGTTCTAGTTTCAGTTCTGCTTCTAGTTTTGTTTTGTTCTAGTTTAAGTTTTAGTTCCCTGTTATTTATTATTGTGTGGTACAGATGGTCTGACGGACTGCATGGATCCGGACTGCTGCGTACACACTTCCTGTCAGGAACAGTTCTACTGCCATGGAGCACCTGACCCTAAAACCACGACCCCTCAGCGACCTTTAACCCCCACCATGACCTTTTATCAACGAGTCAGCTTCCTGATAGCGGCGGGAGGAACTCATCGACTTCCTGCAGAAAATCCGTTTAACAGCAGGTCGGAATTGTTTTCCTGCCTCATGGAGTTTAAATAGCTTAGCTTTCACTCGCTAGCTTAGGTTTTTATATGGAAATAATAAAGGAAGAAAATAAATTGTGTATGTGTGTGTGTGTGTGTGTGTGTGTGTGTGTGTATGTGTTTTAGTCTGGTGTCTGTGATTCGAGGTCAGGTGATCACGGAGGATGGGACGCCGCTAATCGGAGTGAACGTCTCGCTGCTGCACGATACAGAACACGGATACACCATCACGCGCCAGGACGGCATGTACGCACACACACACACAGGGAATAGGGGATAGGGAGTAGGGAATAGGGAGTATGGGATAGTGAATAGGGAGTAGTGATTAGGGAATAGGGAATAGGGAGTAGGGGATAGTGAATAGGGAGTAGGGGATAGTGAATAGGGAGTAGGGGATAGTGAATAGGGAGTATGGAATAGGGAGTAGGGAGTAGGGGATAGTGAATAGGGAGTAGGGAATAGGGAATAGGGAGTAGGGGATGTGGAGTAGGGAATAGGGGATAGTGAATAGGGAGTAGGGGATAGGGAGTAGTGAATAGGGAGTAGGGAATAGTCATTTAGTTAAAGAGAGACATTTGTAACCCCCAGACTGTGTTTTGTTTTAGTTCTAGTTTTAGTTCCGGTCCGTGTTCTACATGTTCTGCTCTGGTTCCGGTACTAGTGACTGGTTCTGACTCTTGTTTTAAACCTGCGGTATTACCGAGTCTGTGTGTGTTTAAGGTTTGATCTGTTGGTGAACGGCGGATCGTCTCTGACTCTGAGTTTCGCTCGCGCTCCGTTTCCCATCATGCACCACTCCGTGTGGTTGCCATGGCGAGTGTTTCACGTGACGAACCGATTGGTGATGAGGCGGGAAGAAAAGGACACGCCCAAATGTGAGCTCAATGGCCTTGTAAGACCTGCCCCACGAATTGTGACATCACCACTATCTACCTTTTACAGCTCCACCCCTGAGGCCACGCCCATCATACCTGAGACACAGGTGAGTTTAGCATATCAGAGGAATCTGGTTCCTGTTAAGGTTCTTGCTCTAGTTCTTGTTAAAGTTCTTGATTAGTTCTAACTCCCTCTTATAATTGGTCCTAATTGTAGTTGTTGTTCTGGTAGTTCTGGTTCTAGATCAGGTTCTGGTTCTGGCTGTGGTTTGCGGTTGCTGTTTTAGTTTTACTCCACGTATTTATCTTTAAGTCTAGTTTTATTTCTGCTTTTACTTTAGAGTCCTAGTTTTGATTTTGGTTCTGATTCTAGCTGAAGTTCTGGATCTTACTGGGTGAGATTTGATCCAGTTCTAGTTTTAATTCTTATTGTTTTGCTTCTGTTTTTAGTTTTAATTCGTTTTCTAGCTTTAGTTCTAATTATAGTTCTGGTCTCACTCCTGTTTATGTTCTGCTTGCTGTTCTAATACTGGCTGTGGTTCTGGTTCTGATTCTTTATCTATGTCTGGGTCATGCTATTGTTTTGGGTTCTGTTCTAGTTTTCTAGTTTTAGTTCTGCTTCTAGTTTTCCTAGTATGGATCTGATTCAGAGTAGGGAATAGGGAGTATGGAGTAGGGAATAGGGGGTATGGAGTAGGGAATAGGGGGTATGGAGTAGGGAATAGGGAGTATGGAGTAGGGGGTATGGAGTAGGGAATAGGGGGTATGGAGTAGGGAATAGGGAATAGGGAGTATGGAGTAGGGAATAGGGAGTGATCTGTGACGCACCCTGTGGTTCTGCAGGTTCTCCACGAGCAGACGTCGGTCCCCGGCAGCGACCTGAACCTGGTGTATCTCAGCTCTCGAGCGTTCTCCTACAAACCTGTCCTGAAAGTGATCATGACCGAGTCAGCCGTTCCCTTCGGCCTGGCTAAAGTGCACTTGATGGTGGCTGTGGAGGGAAGATTGTTCCAGAAGGAATTTCCGGCGTCTCCGAGACTCTCCTTCACCTTCATCTGGGATAAGACCGACGCCTATGGGCAGGAAGTGTACGGCCTGGCGGAGGCTGTGGGTGAGTCGTGAAGATGCCTTCACTACAGCTCTTTCATTCCTCAGAGCCCATTCTGAAGCTGCAGTCCACTAGGTTCACATCACTGACCTCAACTAGTGATCACACCACTAACTAGCTGCTAGTTAGTGATGATTCATCCCACACAACTGAAATGGAAAACGTTGGGTTTTTGAAATGACGAAAATTAAATACCAAAATAAAAGATTCACCCTTAGACTTAAACTTTATACGAGTATAATATTCACGCTGCGCACTTCCTCCGTCTTCTGAAGGGTTCTTTAAGGGTTTACTGGATGCTTAAAGGTTCTGCTCTCCTCAAAAAGGGTTCTGCGCAGAACGTCGTACGGTTCTACCCGAGGGAGGGGCTTCACACTCTGACTAATCTCAGCTAACTGAGGAAACAAGAGACTAATAATAAGCGAACGACTACGACGTGAGAAAAGAAATTAAATATGAAAATTATTATTGATGCTGTTTTTAAATTACTACTGAGTAAGAGTGTTGGGAAAAGATTCATTTATTTATCTATTCATTTATTTATTTATTGTTTTTGTTTGTTCATTTTTAATTAATTGATTAATTGGTTGTTTGGTTTGGGTTGATTGAATAATCGATTAATAGATAAATTGATTAATTAATTAATTAATTTATTTATTTATTATTTATCATTTTTGAACCAAAGACTAAGACGAAATCTAAAATAGCGTAAAAACAAAAGTATTTATTAAAATATGAGGCGTCTGAAGTTTGCTCCTTCATCTTGAAACGAGTTTTATAGTTTTATCCTGAAGTCATGTTTGATTAAATTTGTTGATGGTCAAAAAATAAATAATTTACAAAAACAGTCTGATTAGATTTCTCATTGTGCAGCGTTTGTTATATTTATATACGATAAAATATTTATAGAGTAAATCTCTGCACTGTTAGCGCTAATTAGCTGGAGCTCTTAGCTGAAGATGTGCATTGTTCACAGTTTTGTGTGTGTGTGTGTGTGTATGTGTGTGTCTGTGTGGGTGTATGTGTGTGTGTGTGTGTGTGGGTGTGTGCGTGTGTAGATGACTGTGTGTGTGTGTGTGTGTGTGTGTTTGTAGGTGTGTGTGTGTGCGCATGTGTAGATGTGTGTGTGTGTGCATGTGTAGATGTGTGTGTGTGTGTGTGTGTGTGTGTGTGTGTGTGTGTGTGTGGGAGGGTGTGGAGGGCGGGGTGTGTGTGTGTGTGGGTGTGTGTGTGTGTGGGTGGGGGTGTGTGGGNGTGTGTGTGTGTGTGTGTGTGTGTGTGTGTGTGTGTGTGTGTGTGTGTGTGTGTGTGTGTGTGTGTGTGTGGAATCAGTCTGCGGCTGCAGCCAGCGAGCCGCGCGGAGCTCAGGAAGGTTACAGGACGATGTTTTATCACGTCACTGCTGCAAAGCGACGGAGAAAAGAACAGTCAGGGCTCCTGCCTCGGGCCGAGATTCATCAGGACGAGGAACAAAGGAGACGCACAGAAACCTGCAGAGCTCAGAAACACACTCACGGCTCAGCACTCACTAACCACACACCTATAACCACCCCATCACCTACACACAGCGTGTGTCTGTGTGTGTGTGTGTGTGTGTGTGTGTGTGTGTGTGTGTGTGTGTTTGTAGGTGTGTGTGTGTGCGCGTGTGTGTAGATGTGTGTTTAGATGAGCGTGAGTGTGTTGTGTGTGTGTGTAGATGAGTGTGTGTGTAGATTTGTGTGTTTGTGTGTGTGTGTGTGTAGGTGAGTGTGTGTGTGTGTGTGTGTGTGTAGATGAGCGTGAGTGTGTTGTGTGTGTGTGTAGATTAGTGTGTGTATAGATTTGTGTGTTTGTGTGTGTGTAGATGAGTGTGTGTGTGGGTGTGGGTGTGTGTGTAGATGAGTGTGTGTGTGTGTGTGTGTGTGTGTGTGTGTGTGTGTGTGTAGCTGTTCTCAAGGGTGTCTGTGTGTGATCAGGCTGTGTGGAGGTCTTTGCTGGTCCACCTGCAGAACCTTAGAAGTTCTCTTCTACAGAGTGTGAGAGTGTGTGTTTAATACCTGGAGCCTGTCAGGAGTTTCACCTTCTTGGTTCTTGGTTCCCTTTTAGGGAAAAAAAGGTTCTTCAAGGGTTCTTTAAGAGTTTATGGGATAATTAAGTGTTTCTAGGCTCTTAAAACTCGGACCACTTTCTGATAACAAACCTTCTATTGTCAGGTTCTGCAGCGAAGCTTTTAATGTTCTTACAGAGGGAACTGAAGAACCTTTAAGGTTCTAAACGTTTGTGATGTTTGTCATATGTTTTGTTGACTGAACTTGCTGTAGTTGTTTGTTAGCTGAATTGAGACTGAAACTAATAATAAAAAACATATAAAAGACTAAAATGATATTTTAATGAGGTGTTAAATTAGAACTTGCTGCATGTTGTTGTGTGAAGCAGACGGCGATCAGAAAAGATCATTTTTTGTAACTCAGTAATCATGTTCTCTGTTCAGTTCTTCTCTTTTTATTTATTTTTATTCGTGTCTTCTCTCGGCAGTGTCTGTGGGCTTCGAGTACGAGTCGTGCCTGAGCCTGGTCCTGTGGGAGAGGAGAAGCTCCACACTGCAGGGGTTTGAACTCGACGCCTCCAACATGGGCAGCTGGACGCTGGATAAACATCACGTCCTGGATCTACAGAGCGGTGAGATGCTTCCTCAGTTCATCACGTGACGTCACGCTTCGTGCTTCTCTCAGCTTTGGTCCGTGGCAGCGTTTGGGACGTTGTTTCTTGCGAGGTCACGTTCTCGCTGCTCGGAGGTCAACTCCGAGGTTTAACCATAAATGATCAGCCAATCGTAAAATATGACCCGCTTCCTCATTTGCATACGATACAGCCGGCGCTAATGGCTCCGAGTAATGGACGGTTAAATGAAGTTCGTTGGCGCAGGGTGCAGACGCAGAAGAACGTTCGCCCTCGTTATGGTCCTGCCTGATTTGGATGAATGAACTTTGCTTAGTTTCTTGAGTATAAAATGCTGATGGAGAAATACGGAGATAAAATGTGTTCCTGCTGGACCATTGCTGAGGTTTTCACAATATGCTAATTACGTTCATTTTTCTGGTGTCAGTGAGTTAAAGCAAATGGGCTTCCTCTGAGGTTCTTCATCAGTTCTACTAAATGATGGAAATTCTCCTGACATTTAAAATTCTGTCTCTGACACTCGTTCACGTTGTTCTAAAGATTTATGGATGTTAATGCATGTAGAAGATAAATGAAGATAAATCCTGGCTCATGATTAGTCAATGTCTGCTTCCCGTGGAGAGTTCCAGCTAGAAATCCTGGAACATTTATGGATTTTCAGAACTCAGTAGGCGGTTCTTAGCTATTGACAGGGGGCGGAGTCAGTGAACAGGAAGTAGTACTTTATGAAAGTGTGCCTTTAGTTTCGTCTGCATGAAATGTATATATAATCTCTGGCTTCTTTGTTCAAAATTGTTCCTCAGAGGTTCTTTGGATGCTTAATGGACCTACATTCCTAAATGGATTTCAAAAAGTGTTCTATAGAGATCTATCCATGGTTCCCTGATTAGACAAACCAAAGAACCTCACTTTATGCTCAGTCAAAGCAACCACCAATTCATACATCATCACTGGGTGGAGCTGCTTTAGACCCTCAGATGTTTTTAAAACGTCTCATTGGAAGAAACCTTGCAGAGGTTTAGGAATGGTTCGCTCCGGGGTGAACGCGCTCTTCACTTCCTGAACATGTTCTAAATGAACGAATCTTCTAAACGGATCTGAGAGTGAAGCTTGGATGATGTTTAGAAGTCTCAAAATCCTCTTGATGATGGTCTTCTCTTTCTCGTTCTCCTTAGAGAAGAGTTGATTTGAGGAATTAGTGCTCCTGCGTTGCCTCATGTTTATAAAATGGCCGCTTTTACACAATGTTCTGCACTTGCGATGCAGCCAGCTCCCATCTTGGAGGATGAAGGCCATCTAATGCTTCTGTAGAGGCTCAGAAGACAATAACACACTAACTGCCCTGTTTCATATACATGAGGGAGTAAATACCCCTGAATAAACGCTTTACTGTCTGCTAAATGAACCTGTGTCATTCGATTAGCGTTTAAATCAAAGTGTTAGCCTGCGATAGCGATCGTGGGTGCCGACACGAAGATTTAAATCCTGTCATTTCCCAGAACGATGGTGTGAAGGAAGCGCGCTGTGTCCTGCGTGTTGTAGAAATAAGGGGCAGATGAAGTATGAGCGCTGATATTGTGCTGTTATCCTTGGCGGTTTATGATTATCTTGCTTTATGTCTCCCATCTCGCCGCTTCACGGAGATATTAACCTTCACGTTCTGGTTATGACTGAGGCCCAGTCCCACAGAACCACAGCAGCTCTTTAGATTTTATAGCAATACAAGTGGAGCGTTTATTGTAAAAAGCCCCAGTTGGTTTTCTTTGTACAGTGAAAAATATTCCGCGGAGCTGGAATGAAGGCGCTGCGGTTTCCATAGAAACGATCATATTTTTATTCCAAACTCAAATTTGCTTTGGGAGCTGAAAAAACTCATAGACACACCGAATCACTTAACTCACTCCCAAATTAGCTCCGATTTCTTTAGAAATTGACATGGCTTTGTTAACCGATCCCTGCCATGTGATGTCATCAGTGTGCGCCTCTGACTCCGCCCCCTTGTGTCATATGTACTGCTGGAAAAACCATTCCAGATGCACACTAGACAGAAAAATCTAAGAAAGTTAACTCAAGAACCCAGGCTTATTCCCGATAATAAGCTAATCTTAAACCCTGTTCTGTTACTATGGCAACATGTGCTTTTTGACAAAACTAGCCTAGCTTGAGTAATTTCATTAATTTGGACATGCAGTGTGACGTTGTGGTTTCACCGAGCTGAACCGACACTCAAGAACAACGTTTCAGCCGTATATATGATATGATTCCTGATGAAACCTGAGCTCTTAACATCACCTTTACGAACACCAGCCACGTGAGTGAACACTTTTACTGCAGCTTGCTTTAAGCCGTAAATAATATAAACTTGAGTTTTATAGTGTACAGAGTTTATTATATTCATATCAAGGAAAAAACCTAATTTATCGAATCATGTTCCTGTTGAGTTTTTCTCGTTGTGCCTTCTTGCGTTTTAAACTCACACTCAGGAGGTTTAATATCAGCTACACGTTAAACTTCACGCTGATATAGAAATAAATCTAATACAGAACAGTGATTTACGGAGCATCTGCACTCCGAATCGCTTCAAATCCTGATTCTGATTTACAGGAACGACACGTTCAGCAGCAGCGGTGTGCGAATCTGCTTATATAAACCACATGAAAGCTTTAACATATGAACGTATCACCTTTAACTCGGTGCGTTGCTGTACAGCAGAGACTCGACAGGAATAAAGGACAGGAAGAGAAAAAACGAGCTGTCGACTCTCAGCGTAATTAATTTGCCGAAAGCAGTGCATGTGTTTGACATTCCCATTTGTCTCAGCAGCTGATAATGTAAAGACACTCAGCNGTGTGTGTGTGTGTGTGTGTGTGTGTGTGTGTGTGTGTGTGTGTGAGTGTGAAAGAGACATAAGTCTTACATTTATCTACATGAGCCTGCATGACCTATTTTACAGAAATAGACGCTTAGTCCTGATAAACACAGCCACAGAGATTTATCACCAGGTTTGTGGGGACTAAAGCGAAGACGAATAAAATGTTATTTCCAAATACTGCAAATGCAGTTAATGCCTATAATATATATCAATATAAATAATATATATAAATAATAAATATAAATACCTGAATGCCCGTGTTTTTACAGAGTTATCCAAGCAAACACTGCGTATGGGATTGGAAGGGCTTGGACCCCTAATCAAATGCTAATATATATATATAAATATTATATATATGAACACATTTATTGAGGCAAATAAAAATGTAAAATGTTTACCTTAAGACTCTAATCATGTTGACTGAGTCATGTGACTGAGTTTAAGCCTGTATGCTAAATGCTAATGAAATCCGAGCGCTTACTCATCATCATTAGTCATGAAGCAGCAGAACGCTTGAATCAGAAAATGGAGCCGTTATAAACATGGTGCATTCTGGGCCTTCTGGTGTTTATTACTTTATATTATTTACATTTTAGTAAGAAGAAGACTTCCTTCTTTTAAATTTAAATAGAAATGAGATTCTGATTTAAAAAAAACTGCAGTAAGGTATATAGACTATCATTAATATCATTAATTTATTAATGAGTTTAAAAACATGAATAAGACATTCATAGCCATAGTACGAAGCATGCTAATCCTACGCGATGCTGAGGAGCCTGCGCATGTTCCTGCGTTACTGAAGCTTCAGCTTGTTCCGAGCGCAGAGGCTCGTGTCCTCATGAGGAAAATGAAGCCCGAGCTCATTACTCCAGCCTTATTAGCTGTCTGTTAACTACAAAGTCCTGCTTATGATGCTTCAAGCTCTTGTAGCACCTTTTTTTTTTTTATCTCTGGTGTATCTTGCTGATCTCCTGAAGTAGCACAGCCCATCTCAGACAGTTCGCTCTCCAGAGCATCACTCACAGGTCTATCAGTGGACGTTTTTCTCATTTAGAAACTGTGAGTAGTGTTGTAGAGAACATCAGGAACACTCTACAGCTCAGAAGGGTTTCTTTATCCAGACTGAAAAAGTACTCATTTAACCTGGTCTAACTTTTTTTTTTTTTTTAATAGTTCATTAAGTAAGTTGTAAATATGGTGGATGGTCAGCATTTGCTAGCAGTGATAGCACCTAGCGAGCAACATCGCTAACTTTTATGACGTAATCATTTGAATGTTCATTAACTCTGATAATAAAGTGTAACATAAGCATCATGTCTCGTCAGAACCAGTTTTACTCGTCATAGTGTTTTCCTAAATCTTAATATATGCTAAGAACGCCAACTGGACACAAATGCTAGCATTTCGAACCAAACGCAGTCCTGGTGTTTATATTTCTGTAACAGATTATACAGTGGTGAGAGAGATATCTGCATTATAAACATCGGGGGCGATTGATTATGGTTTAGCGGTCCAGTTCTCAGCGACCGGGTGGGTTATTGATCAGATCTTCAGCAGGTCAGACCCACCACATGTGCTCATTACGTGCAGAGCAGAATCCATTCCCTTCCCTCGATTCCTGTCAGACTCATTGGGCCGATGTGCTTTTGGAAATATCCGACCGTACCTGCCGGATTAGACATGCATCTCGTTGGCTTGACATTTTATTCATGTGTTTGTTTATTCGATTGCTTCTTGATCGTGAGGGATCTGAAGCTGAATAATCAATGATCATAAGCATTACATTATGGAGGAAGGTTTTTGTGATGAAGGCTGTACACACAGTTGTAGGAACACACACTGCTTCACAGCTGAGTTTTTAAACACCGCCCCTTTTTAAAGCTTTAAACACGTGCACCTGACCTCTGGATGGTTCCACACGTCCACTCCTCACTCTTATAACGTAAAGTTAGGTTGTTTTCTGTATAATTAGTGCGTAATAAGATGTAGGTTCTGTAAAAAGGATTGTAAACTAACATCTCCATTTCATCTCTACCTCTTATGGCACAAGCAAGACAACAAATGGGAGAAAGCCGGAGCAAGAGTCGCGCCATGTTGCCTTTGTGTCAAGGTCAGGAGAGTTAAATGCAGCTGTGCAGACCAATTCATCTTAGTTAAGTGAGGATTTGTTGGACATGTTGGATTTAGAATGAGGAAAGAGGCTGATATTGGCTCGGGCGTCCCCTCTGACCGCGTCTCTCAGTCAATACGTCAGCAGCAGTTCTTAATCGTAGAGGAGGATTGCAGTGCCACGGCTTCCTTTGTATCTGGCTAGAAGATTCAGCACGTCCTGATTTTACAGCAGTTCCTGCGTCAACATGGGCGGAGCCTAAGTTCAGTTTGATCCTATAATTTATCTGTTAACTAGAAATTTTGGGTAGTTACTTAGCTTCAGATACTGCTGGAGAAGTTCTGTTATTGTTAACGTGAGCTGAGTTAATTAGTTATCTAGCTAACGTTAACGCAGTGCTGTGTTTAGATAGTTATCTAGCTTAGCTAATGTTTAGAGATATATATACGTAAATAGAGGTACCCTATATGGCCAAAGGTTTGTGGACACCTGACCATAACAATCATGTGTGCTTTTGGAACATCCCATTCCAGATTTAGTCCCATTTTGCTGTTATAATAACCTCCAATCTTCTGGGAAGCTTTCCACTAGATTTTGGAGATTTGCACACAACAGCATTAGTGAGGTCAGGCGCTGTTGTTGGGTGAGGAGGTCTGGTGCGTAGTTGGAGTTATAGTTCATCTGAAAGGTGTTCAGTGGGGTTGAGGTCAGGGCTCTGTGCAGGACACTCGAGTTCTTCCACTCCAACCTTCACACACCATNATGCTGGAGCAGGTTTGGGCCTCTGAGCTCCAGTGAAGGGAAACTGTAGAGCTACAGCACACAGAGACGCTCTGTACCACTGTGTGCTTCAGAGTTTGTGGTAACAGTTTGGGGAAGAACTACATATGGGTGTGATGGTCAGGGGGGCACATACTTTTGGCCATATTGTGTATGTTTAAAGTTTAAATCTTGCTACTGTGAGGGGTTTCTAAAAGTATTTTTAATACAGCTATCTATATGAAGAACATGTTTTTATCAAAAGTACCTTAACGTTAATTATTGATTTCTATCTAAACTGTGATATTATTCTTCTGTCAGTTTTCAGCAACCTGTCAGGATAAAGTTTCACTCGGAAGGATTTGGAACCATAACATACTTGTTTTTAAGACCAATTCTCAAGCAGTTTGTCCGTGACTGATAAAATATAAATAGTTCTTGGAAATGGACTTCTGGACCTTACTTAGCAAAAGCATACAGTGCGAATGTGATTGTGGTGCTTCAGGTTGTTGCGTTGAAAAGGAAATGAAATGAAACTCACACGTTCAGATTAATCATCTGCTGTACAGACTCGAACCGTAAGCACCAGACGTCAGGCGTATTAGACTTTAGCTAACAGGACTGCTGCTTGTGGAGCAGGAACACCGGTCTGATTACCAGACTGACGCAGGTGCAGGAGCACTAACATGTTGCACATTGTAAATTATTGATGGTCCACGGTCTTCTTCTTTGAAGCCAAATCTAAAAAGAAGTTAAAATTTTACAGGATTGAAATATTCATGACCCACACTCTTCACGCTGTCTGTCGGGCTGAACGTGGCAGCTGAATGAACGGAGATGCTTCACAAAGGAGAATTCTGCATTAGTGGAGACTTTGCACAAGCCTTTGTTGTGTAAGTGCAGAGTTTTTAAATAAATAATGACGGAATCGATGAAAGGGTTGAAGGATGGATGGTTGGATGGAGTTCATTGTGAATGATTATTGGTTAGAATCGCTGAGATCTGCAGCCATCTTACCTGAAAACAACCAGACCCTGTCTTACAGCTCTTTCAGGTGATCATCAGACGTGGGTTCTGGCGTAAGGACACATTCGGGATGCGTTTTATTCCTTTTCATACGTATCTGCTAGGGGAAAGCACTGATAGTAGCCTTTTAAGGACGTACCTGTACCTACAAGGTAATAGCATTTGTGGTGTAGAGATTTAGCTCTTCAGCTAGCTAGAGCAGGTTCCAAACGAGAGGCCTAAGGTAATCCTTAAAGGTTCTTCAGTTCGTCCCTCTGGAGTAAAGCATGCTGTGGGTAACATGAACAGTGTCTCCAAACCTCAGCGTTTCTCTGAAACACATTACAAATCCGCAAAGATTACTAAATGGACTGCAGACTCCTGTAAGATAAAGCTGATACTTTCATCTCCATTACCACATCTCAATCCCGAAAGACGCTTTACTTGTTTCAGATCTTGAAGCATGGACTCTAATGTGTCTCATGAATTTTGAATAAGTGGAATGAAGGCTGAATTCCTGAGCACTTCACTGTACTGCCATTGATCTGCTTAATAGACCCAAATGTTTGTCAATACCAGTGTGAATTGCTGCTATTGAGTCCTGAATGCCAATTTTCTTATGGTGTTTCTCAGGGATCCTGTATAAAGGAAACGGCGAGAACGTGTTCCTGTCCCAGCTGCCCCCGGTCATCGGCACCATCATGGGTAACGGACGCCGGAGGAGCATCTCCTGCCCCAGCTGTAATGCCCCGGCTGGGGGTAACAAGCTGCTCGCACCTGTAGCGCTGGCGTGGGGCAGAGACGGAAGTCTGTACGTGGGAGACTTCAACTACATCCGACGCATCGATCAATCAGGAAATGTTACCAGCATCATGGAGCTCAGGTGGGCAATGGATGGATGAGTAGATTGCAGATGGAGAAATGAAAGGACTGAATAGATATTCAAGTGCATGAATGGATAGTCAAATGGATGTATTAAATAGATGAATGGATGAATTACTGGACAGATGGATGGATGGATGGATGGATGTAGGAATTAGTGTGAACGAATGAGTACCTGGATGGTTGTGTTAAGAAGTAAATGGATAGTCAGACAAAAACTGTAGCTTGTAGAAGAATGGACAGAATGGGTGGATGGATGGATGGATGGATGGATGCCAAAATGCATGAGGGGCTGGTCAGATGGCTTGATGGATAGATCAAATAGATTAACAACTGGACCAATGGACAGATGGATATATAGACAAAAGCATGAATGGCTGGTCAGGTGGATGGATGGATGGATGGATGGACAAATAAATACATTTGAAGAACGGATAGATGGATGAATTGATGGATAGATGAATGCACAAATGCTGGATGGATGGAATATAATTGATTGGTTATTTAGACAGTTGCAGGAATGGCTATACAGAAGTATGGATGGATGGATGGATGGATGGACGGAAGAACAAATGAATAAATTGATGGATTGTATGAATCAATACATGCATGAAAGGCTGTATAGATGGATGGATGAATGGACAAATGGATAAACGGATGGATGGATGGATGGATAAATACTCTTGTGAACTGATGGAAGGGTAGATGAACGGAGAGATGGGTGGATAATTGGACGCTGCTTCGGGGATGAATTCCTGACGAATGCTGTGTATCGTATTTCTGCATCAGTTCTTCTCTTTTCTTCGAACAGAGTCGGGTTCTGAGAGCTTGTCCTTTATTACCGCTCTGTTTTTAAAGCCGCCTCTTAATTATGTTTTTGTTTTTTTAAAGAACACATTTAGATTTCACTGGAAGGTCCATAATTGTTGCATTACCTGTCCAGCGTCTAGACGTGTGTTCATGTGCGTTTCCGTCTTTTTCTATTTACATCTATTTCTTTCTTGTTGTGTTTCCATCTTTTACATTTGTAGCGTGACTGTGTTGAAAATGAAAGCTTGCCCTCGACGCGTCTCTCGAGACTTAAATTGAAATGAAATGATTAGCTTCCTCTCTCTGTGAAAGACTTCAAAGTGAACTTGTCTGACTTTACACAAACTCAGTAATGCACTGGAGGTGTGTGCTTCAGGGACGAGGTGGAGAATGAATTGTAAAGTGTCGAGAGGAGCCGCGGACGTGAATTGATTTTATGATTGAGCGAGTGCGCAGACGAGTGGACGGGTCGACTGTCACTTTGATTAATGTCTATTATCAATGATATAAAGGATCTTTGTCATGTGATGACGCATTTTCTGTGTCAGCTCTTATAAATATTTACATGTTGCCTGTTTTTTTTTTTTCCTTCTTTGCTGCTCAAAGGAATAAAGACTTCAGACACAGGTGAGTGACTCTCAGCCGACTCGGTAGCTAACAGCTCGGGAACTTCAGCGCTAATGTGATGGATGATGATGATGTCACTGATCTGACATTAGAAATAGAGCTTTTTGATGAAACCTCAAAAAGAAGAAAAACTTCTGCACCGTTTAAACCTGATATTTAGGAATGCATTTATTTCAGTCAGTGAAAATAAAGTCCATTTTTGAACGCGTTATATAAGAGTTCATCTTTAAGCAGCGGATCATTTTAAATAATCGGGTTTGTGGAGAATTTTATAGGAAATAAACATGACTGTTAATTTTGATCTGACTTTAATCAAAACAAAATGTAAAGTGCTATTAGGATCGAAAAGCCTTTTGTGTCACACTTTTATAGTTACTGTATCACCCTGAATCACGCCCGTGAGTGTTTTATTCCTCTCACTCCACAGCAATTCGCCTGTGATTCAGTTTTAAATTTTAAAAAGCAACATCATACTTTTTATCTGTTTATCCTCATGAAATGAAGAGAGTGTGTTAGTAGTTGACAATGGATTGTGTAAACTTTCACTGCTTTGCTTTAGGATGTCATCTAAAGTTCTCAGGGAATGATCAGGTCTTGTGTCTTTCCAGATTTTATTTCCTGAACATTAGATTCTTTAGCAAAGTGTAAATTCACCCGAGTGGCAGAAAAAGCCATAAATTCAGACAGCTCAAACAGATCCAGGTTCCTGCCGACTGATTCCTGGAGGGAGTTAGAGAGCAGTCCCAGCTCAAGAGGAAGATCACATCAAGCAGTGTCAGATATCACCTAGCATTTAGACAGCATAAAACACGTTCAGGTCACGTGACTCGAACCTCCCTCCGGATGCTCGGCTCGAAATAGACACTGATGTCAAACTCGACGATTCTCTGGCAGAATCGCAGCATGAGCTTCTCCAGCACTGCAAGCTGACACTGTTATCCAGCTGAATCTCAAACCTCATAGACACATATTTTTGAAAACATATTTTTGACTCTGTGTTTTCCAAAATATCTCCATCTACACAAACAGTGTTTTGGAAAATACCTCTATCCAAACGAACATGCAGAAATGATTTGAAAATGCCAGGCCAGTGACGGAACATCACAAACCGTTCCGTCAAACGCCACAAGAATAAAGTTAAGAGCTGCGTATTGAGCGGTAAGTCGAAACGGGGAAAAACAACAACATGGTGAAAGCTTTAAAAGGAAAAATGCCAGACATGAGGACCGAGGATGAGGTGGAACTTCTGCTTAAAGGTTCCACTCGAATGCCACGTGCTCTCCCGGTTCTTAAGATGTTGTCAGGACCAGTACAGCGCAAAGTGAAATTAAACTGCAGACACGCGATTAAATAAGAAATTACAGAGCACAAAGCAACAACCTGATCAGCAGCCGTGATGAACGGAGTCCTAGCACGTTCATAACACACGCAAAATACACGCAATGACAATGTGCAGGTTCACGCTGTGATGTCGGCGCTTTCAGAAATGTTTTTCCCACCCACACGAAATCAGTGACAGGTTCCGAAAAGTGCAGTGAGTTTTCAGCTTTCAGTGAAACACCACTGTCGTGTAGAGAGGAGGCTAATACACAGAGGAAACAACTTTCCTAAACGTGTGGACGGGGCCTTAGCTAGAGCCCTGCTCGTCCGTGACACTCCAGGCGTAAATGCTCCAAGGTCATAGATTAATCTGCTCAACAGCTTTTAATAACAAAGCCTGTAATCTTTATCCATTTCCTGAGTAGAAAGTCACCGATGCCCACTGTGTCCTGTTTCCCAAGTCTGTCTTTCACTCGATGCTAATGTTGTCCACGTTAACTCACTCAGGGAAGAGCAGACTGATGGATTTTATGAATGCAAATAAGCGCAGCCTGATGAAATGCCGTCAGCTGCTGACAGTCATTAAGATCTGCGCATCACGGCTATTTTTCCCTCCTCGCATGGGAGTCATAACGATTGAAATGATTTGGCACACTTCAAGGCATCATCACTGCCTCCTCAAATATTTTCTAGTCACGTCTGATTTATTATCCCTTTTCACACTTTCCTTCTCTTGTCAGAGGCGTACTTTGTTTTGAAAGGTGCTGGGAAAAAGACACAGATGGCAAATCAGTGAACTTCTGCAACATTAATATTTCAAACACAGCGTTATTTCATCTGTCATCTTCAACAAGCGAGTCGAACCTCTCATTTCTGCAAATACACACTTTCACCCAGACAACACATCCATTTCTTCATCCATCCCTTCCTCAATCTTTTCTCCAGTAATAACCCGGCTCATCGATACTACCTGAGCTCGGACCCTGTGACGGGACAGCTGTACGTATCGGACACCAACTCCAGGCGGATCTACCGGCCCCGAGTGCTGTCCGGCGAGGTGGAACCCCAGGCAAACGTCGAAGTCGTAGCAGGGACCGGGGATCACTGTCTGCCTTTCGATGAGAATCACTGTGGAGATGGAGGACCAGCCTCTGAAGCCCTACTCACAGGACCTAAAGGTACTAACAAGATCAAAAGATATTCTGCTGATCCAGACTATACCACTTTAACCAGACCTCCAAGGGGATAACAGAAACCACACTTTACATGCAACACCTCTCAGGACCAGACATCATACTCAAGGTCATATGGCACTGGCCAGAACAGATTAGGTTTGATGCTAATCAGATCTGAGAGAGACCAAAGGTATCACACTGACCAGATCTTCTGTTCCCCAAAACTCTGAAGGACCCCAAAGATACAAGCAGTCATTAAAGTTTAAAGCTCAAACCATTCTTACCAGGTCTTAGGGACTCCAGAGTTAGCATCAGAGATGCATCACCACTGATGATCGAAAAAATATGCCCTGATACCAACTGATCAAACCGTGCACTTGAAAAAAACCCTCATCTTTCTAAACATGAACCATGGCGGCTTCTGTAGCAGATTCACTGCTGTGGTTTAATCAGTTAATCACATTTATGGGAGTTATTTAGCTGAAGGCAGCTCATCAGATCAGAGACGAGCCGCACTGAAAGATATTTTTCTCAGAAGAAACAGAAGAATTCTCTCATAATTTCACATTTACTCTCCGGTCTGACTAGCCAGCTGACAGCTTATTAAAAAAAAAAGTCAATGACAAAAGCAGAACTTTCAAAGACGAATGCGTAAAGAAGTATTCACTCGTTCTCACCGAATCAAATTCAAAACAGACGTCTCATCTGTTCAGAGTCCGTGACTCTAATCTAAAGCTGTAGCATGAATTGCAGCGACAGAAGAAACACGAGCGCTTCAAATCGTTTTGTTTATATTCATAAATTAATCATTAAAAGGAAACTTTTAAACAAGCTAGCACTAAAGTTCTCGTCACACCGATCAGACTCTAATTACAAGGCCTGGAGAATGCATAACCGATCCGAGCTCGTTCACAGCGCTTCAATCTCCATCACGCCTTGCTTCAAAATCTGAGCGATGTAAAACAGCCCATGTTCCTCACCTCAAGGGCAGATGATGGATTTAATTAATGCAGAACAGCTCAGCCTGATGAAATGTCACCAGCTGTTAACAGATTGCATCTTAGATTGGTGATTATATTCCTGAGAACCCTGGAGAACCCTTTCAGATTCTCAGAGGATCCTGAAGCACTAATTACACTTTACAGGATCCAGGACTAAACCTGACTTCTCTCAGGTTACTACACTACCTAAAGCTTACATACAGCTCCGAAGCTTCAGCAGATGGAGATCCTGCACTCCAGACAGTCAGTGTGGGCCTTGGTGCACGCCGCCGATGCACGTGAGACCTGTGTTTATATCGTTCCCTGGCCAGAACTAAATACCACAATTATTTATTCAATCTCATGTGTAAATCTTCACATCAGCATAAGACTGGCAGTTGAGCAATTATGTGAAAATGGGGTAAACAAACAAACAAACAAACAAACAAACAAACATGGGGACAGTCTCTAGCATTTAAAATTTAATTAACAAGCAGTAACAATGACTGTTAAAGATGCTCAATACAAACAAACCTAGATAAATAAATCAAGTTCTTTAAAAACCTTAATTTTTGGTGCTTCAGGTAATAAAAAGTGCACAATAAAAAAGATCAGTGTTTAGACATTAACTATGGCTGAGTCTCAAAATTCTGATCATTTATTGAAATCTTCTAAAGAATTAACTAATTAACTATCGTTCGTTAAGATCTTCAGTATCACTGGATTATGTTTAATTAATTTTACAGGAACAAAGTAAGAAATAGAAATAAACTCTCAGTCACAGTACTAACCTCTGTCACGTTTATTTCTATAGTAGTGTGAAATTGAATAATAAAACGGTTTTAATTTCCTTCCCAGGTTCAGCCTCAGAAGCGGCGTGTCTGTAATTCACAGCTTTATGATGTGTGGGTTTTATGAAATCCGTGAAGATGTGCAGAACTCTGGTGTGTAGGAGAACTTTAGAGCTTTCTGCCACGACGTTATTTCAGATAAATGACATCGTTTTGGTTTAAAATCCACAGCAGGAATAAAAAGAAAAGTGAGAGTGCGGGAGCGTCGGAGCGCAGATCCAGTTCATCCTCCCCGTGCAGTCGCTCCGCGGCGGGATGTGCATTATGGAGCGTGATTGCAGTGACCCGAGTAACGCGAAGTCAAACGCATCACATGTAGACTCTGCTTCACGGAGAGATAAGAGCACAGCTGTGAGTCTCACTCGTTTATTTTCCTCTCGCAGGGATCGCCGTGGACAAAACCGGCCTGATCTACTTCGTGGATGGAACGGTGATTCGCAGAGTGGAGCGGAGCGGCGTTATTACGACTGTCCTGGGGTCGAACGACCTCGCTTCAGCCCGGCCTCTCAGCTGTGACGCGGTCATGGACATCCAGCAGGTAGGAACAGAAAAAAAGATGAAATCGTTCTACAGCGAAGTGTCAAATCAGACACTTTACAAATGAATTTACAAACGATTTTAATGGTAATGTTTATTAAAGGGACAAATTAGTTCTCCTTTGCCAGTCAGTGCCGATGTTCATACAGAACCAGTCGCCGTAGAAACTGCAGTGTGCCTACACTCACTGTCCACTTTATTAGGAACTAATCAGCCAATCATGTGGCAGCAGCACAGTGCAAACAATCATCTAGATGCAGGTCAAGAGCTTCACTTAATGTTCACATCAAACATCAGAATGAAGAGAAGTGTGATCTGTGACTGTAACCGTGGCATGGATGCTGGTGCCAGATGGGCTGGTTTGAGTTTTTCAGAAACTGCTGATCTCCTGCGGTTTTCACACGCAACAGTCTCTAGAGTTTACACAGAATGGTGCAAAAAACAAAAACCATCCTGTGAGCGGAGGATCAGCAGGCTGAAGCACCTTGTTGAGCTGACAGGAAGTCTGTAGTAACTCAAATAATCACTCTTTACAACCGTGATGAGCAGAAAAGCATCTCAGAATGCACAAAACATCAAACCTCACGCTTTTTCTCCATTCTGATGTTTGATGTGAACATTAACTGAAGCTCTGGACCTGCATCTGCAGGAGTGGAGGCATTGTGCTGCTGCCACATGATTGGCTGATTGGAGAACTGCATAAATACTGCATGGTGAGTGTATATATACTGGTGAGTGTATATATACTGGTGAGTGTATATATACTGGTGAGTGTATGTATACTGGTGAGTGTATGTATACTGGTGAGTGAATATATACTGGTGAGTGTATATATACTGGTGAGTGTATATATACTGGTGAGTGTATATATACTGGTGAGTGTATATATACTGGTGAGTGTATGTATACTGGTGAGTGTATGTATACTGGTGAGTGAATATATACTGGTGAGTGTATATATACTGGTGAGTGTATATATACTGGTGAGTGTATATATACTGGTGAGTGTATATACAGGGCTTTACGGTAACTACCGGGGGTTTGGGGGGAAAGCTGCTGATCGCCTGTTTTAGTTCAGATGTAGACAGTTCACATTCACACTTTCTTATTAATTTCTGTACATAATATCTTCTTCCTCCAACAGAAAAAAGTGTGTATGTAAAGAAAGAGTGTGTGTAAACTTTTCTAGTGTCTACATCTGGTGGTTTCCATAAAACCCTGTATGCACACACTCCAGTTCCTCCTTTAGACAGCTGATTTGTGAAAAAATGGTATTGAAAATCGTGTGTGTTTATGTGAGCGCTCCACCACAGAGACCCATCCAGAGCGGACGTTTTGGCTCCAGAAAGCAGTGAAGGCTCTTTTACGAGTCCAGGATGTTAGGACATGTCAAAGGCTGGCGCACTGCATTCTGTCCTGAGGCAGTGGCGGATAGTTAGACAGCTACTAAATAAACTGCGTTTCTTTTTCGTTCCAGGTTTCGTTAGAGTGGCCGACGGATCTGGCCGTCAGCCCGATGGATAATTCTCTTTTCGTGCTGGACGGCAGTGTGGTTTTGCGGATTACAGAAGAGGGGCAGGTTAGCGTCGCGGCAGGTCGACCTCTTCATTGTCCGATGCCCGTCACTGAACTTTCAGTCACCGAGACCCAGCGTGCCACACACACTCATCTGGAGTCTCCGAGCGCCATCGCCGTGTCCTTCACTGGAGTGTTGCACGTCGCCGAAACGGACGAGCGGAAGATGAGTCGCATTCGCAGCGTGGCACCAGACGGCGAGATCACTCACTTAGCCGGCTCACTGTCCGACTGCGACTGCAAAACAGACGTTAACTGCGATTGCTACCTGACTGGAGACGGTTTTGCTAAAGACGCTCGTCTCAATGCGCCTTCCTCACTCGTGGCTGCTCCGGATGGAACGTTATACGTTGCCGATCTTGGAAATATCCGAATCCGAGCTATCGGGACGAACAAACCGCAGCTGAACGCACGAGGGCTTTATGAAGTGGCTTCCACGGCAGAGCAGGAAGTGTACATGTTTGACTCGAACGGAACGCACCAGCACACTGCTAATCTCGTGACTGGAGATTTTAAATACAACTTCAGCTACAGCAACGACGGGGATCTGACCTCCGTGACCGATTGCCATGGAAACACACTCCGCATCCGGAGAGACGCTAACCGGCAGCCGGTCCGAATCGTAGCGCCTGATAACCAGGTGGTGTGGTTGAACATCGGCTCCAACGGGGCGCTAAAAAGCCTGGGAACGCAGGGGCGGGATCTCATGATGCTCACCTACCATGGCAACAGTGGTCTCCTAGCAACCAAGATCACCTCCAATGGATGGACCACCTTCTACGAGTGAGTTTACACCACAGTATGATCATAAGTCCCAAGAAGATTGATTACAGAAACGCTTTCCATGTAATATTTCAAGATGTGAAATAAGGGAAACACTTTGTCGTTACATATCTCATAAAATAATAATGAGATATTAACTTAAAAGAGAAAAGCACTATCTCGAATTTATGGAATATTAAGTAAAAATAACGACGTTATAATAACGATGTAATATCTTTAAATAACACGTTATTAAGGTGAAATGAGACGCTGCATTACATTAAAGACATACTATCTTGAAACAATGAGATAATTCAAAAAAACTATTTCTCCAAATAATAAGTCATTAATTCAAAATAACAAGATATTGCATTAGTACATATGACATTACTCTTGAAATAATAACATTAAATCAAAATAGCGACGTGCTATCGTAAGGTAATGAGATATTACATTGAAATAACTGCATAATATCTTCAAATAACTATTTATTAAATCAAAATAATATGGTAAGTGTAAATATCTACATATGGTAATGACGTAAGTAGGAATTACGGGATATTAAGACAAAATAATCCCATGATGTCTTTTAATAATGAGTTATTAAGTTGAAATAACATTATGATATTAAATACTATCTTGAAGTAACAACACAAGTCAAAATAACTGCATGATTTGTTGAAATAAGGAGTTTACGCTCTTTCAGGTAGCAAGACATTAAGTTAAAATAACTCCCTATCTTGATGTTATGAGAGAGGAAGTCGAAACAGCGCCATAAATTCTTTAAATAAAGAGTTATTAAGGTGAAATGGGTAACGAGGTGAGAGCTTTCCACCATTCTATTTTCCCACCCTGCGCTTCCGGGCTTCTGTATATCAGATATATGGAGAGCTGTTGACTGGACAAAAAATAAATTTGTCTCAGTTGTCTTTTTTCCACCAGAGCCTTTTTTCTGCTGATTCAAAAATTACACCATCATGCAGCAAAGTCCAAAATATTTCATTCCTCCCTGCAAAAGTCATCATAAAGAGTTCCCCTTCATTTACCGTGGCAGGAAATTGTGCAGAAGTGCTGACATCACGTCCCCGGACCATAAATAACTTTCTCTTGTAGTTATGACAGCGAAGGAAAGCTGACCAACGTGACATTTCCCAGCGGCGTGGTGATCAGCCTGCTCGGGGACGCCGGCGTCGTCTCCGCCGTGGAAATGGCAAACTCTGAGAGAGAAGAAGAAGCCGGGATTACGGCGAACACGTCAGCGGTTCAGACGGTCCTTACGCTACAGCAGGGTTAGTTTTAAATGTCACGTTCGATCCCTTTCAGACGTGTGTTTACAATTTATAGCAATATAATGTTTACTCTGTAAAGAGTTGACTTTTGATAAACATTATAGAAGGCGTGGCATGGTGGGCGTGTCTTTGGGCTC
>JAKKZN010000007.1:423370-436563 GCA_033441825.1 Pangasius elongatus | reverse complement strand
GATCCAGGATCAGTGATTATCAGTATTTTAGCTGAGACAGGAGTGAGTTTAGTTTAGAGCACAGATCCAGGATCAGTGATTATCAGTATTTTAGCTGAGACAGGAGTGAGTTTAGTTTAGAGCACAGATCCAGGATCAGTCAGTTTCAGTATTTTAGCTGAGACAGGAGTGAGTTTAGTTTAGAGCACAGATCCAGGATCAGTGATTATCAGTATTTTAGCTGAGACAGGAGTGAGTTTAGTTTAGAGCACAGATCCAGGATCAGTCAGTTTCAGTATTTTAGCTGAGACAGGAGTGAGTTTAGTTTAGAGCACAGATCCAGGATCAGTCAGTTTCAGTATTTCTAGCAGACACACAGCAGTGACTCAGATCTCAGAGAAAGCTCCTCCACTCGACTCGGCTGTTATTTCTTTTAGCCTGGTCGGTTCGTTATCACCTGCTGCTCCTCAGCAGTCTGGAGTCATTAATCACGCCTCCCTCCATCACACCCATCCTTTTCTCCCTCTGCACTCTTTCTCTCTCTCCTCCCCTGCAGCTACATCTTGCCTCCTGGTTTTAAACGCACTGCTGTCAGGATGGAGAACTGCTGGGTCGAGAACACCAAACTACTCAACATGGACACTTCAAACACTGTGGACCAATCAGGAACAGTGCTGCCTCAGGGCTAACACAACACAGGAGGGAAGGAGGGAGGGAGGGAGGGAGGAAGGAAGGAAGGAAGGAAGGAAGGAGTACAGGCATGATTGTATGATGTTTGACAATTTACACATGTATGACGCTTTACACACGTGATGAGATGGAGGTAAACGTATGAACCTATCAGACTGCAGAATTGGGCAGGTGTTGCCATGGTGATGGAGAATGATGGACAGCTTTGTGTTAAAAGCAGGACAGTTTAAAGCAGGAAAATAAAAATGTGTTACTTTAATGTTTAATGAGAAAGACCTGTGATGATGAAAGAGATCGTTTCTCTCCATCTGCACCCGAGCCGTTACGACTCCGTCTCCGTCGCACCACTTTGATGACGAAAACATTCATAATGTCTGTTTGAAGTTCACTCATGAGAATTCAACTTCCTGTCCTGTTCTTCAGAAACACAAGAGGAATGAGAGAAATGCTAACTAACCTGTGGCTAAATAACACACGCAGACACACAGGGAGGGGTGTGAGCTGTGCAGAGACACAGACACAGAGCTAGCAGCTAGTGCATCGTGCTTTAAATTGCAACATATCCAAAAGTTTGTGTTTTAACCATAGGAAAGAGAATGCACAATATCTTCACTGTGGTTAAAATGAGAGAACATTACACTAATACTAAATGCTAATAGTAAATCTGTAGCTAGCTAGCATATCACCATTAAGTGTTTTATACAATATAAGGAAAGAAAAAGAAAGAAAAAGAATTAAAGAAAGAAAGAAACAAAGACTAAAGAAAGCTGAGAAGAGAAATAAAGAGATGGAAAAATGAAAAGAAAGCAAGAAAGAACAAATTAAAGGGGAGAAAAGAAAGAAAGGGAAATAAAAAGAATGAAAGTTATTTAGGCAATCTTCCATGAAATTACAACAAAGAAAACCCTAAACATTTTAATCCATTAAAACCATAAACCGGCCTCATGATGTCTTCTGCTATCAGCCTCTGTGTGAATATGCAAACTGAAACCCTCTCATGTCCTCCTGACGTTCTGCATAACTAGCTGTTTAGTAACTTTAACTACAGTATGTTAAACTGAGAGGGATTCTGATCAAACTGTGGCGTTTTTCATGAAAAGATAAACAGTTTGGTCAATTGGTCAGAAGTCCCAGAGTGGTGTGTTTCAGGGCTAAAATGATTTGCAGTATTCTTTACATAAAAAATCAGATGAGTAATTTTGATCTGATCAGGACAGACGAGGTTAAACGGTATGTTCTGTGATGTCCAGATGAAGTCAATCCATCATCAGGCTTCACAACACTTAACACATGGGAGGTAGAGGAGAATCCTCCTCACGTCCATCATCACACACTGCAGAGAGGATGAGAGAGACAGACAGAAGGGGAAATAAAAAGTACATGACATGCAAGATTGACACGATGTCTGAGACAGACATGTCTATTACATGGAGAGAGAGTGACGGACAGACGGGACTATTACAGCATGGAGAGAGAGAAAGAGAGAGAGAGAGGATGAGAGAGAAAGAAAGAGAGAGATACAGGTCTACTATAGCATGTAGAGAGAGAGAGCATGAGAGAGAAAGAGAGAGAGACAGGTAGGTTGATTATGGTATGGAGAGATAGAGAGACTGACAGAGAGGTTTAATACAACATGGAGAGAGAGAGAGAGAGAGAGAGAGAGAGAGAGAGAGAGAGACAGGCAGACAGACAGACAGGCCTACTACAGAATGGAGAGGGAGAGCTTGAGGAAATGAGAAAGAAAGAGAGACAAGATGAGAAAGACAGAAAGGAAGAGAGAGAAGAAGAGAAGATGAAACATAATTACACTGTGACCACAAAACCTGGACACTGGAAAACACAGTACATTAACAATACAGGACATTAAAAATAGACTGTGGGACAACACACACATCACCGGCCCTTAGAATGGAACCTGGGATCCTGGAACCATGACACACTCGTAACAAGGCACTTTGTAAAGGAAAATAGGACCCTGGGAACCAACGTGTCGACTCCACCAGCACTGCTGATTACTACATAGTAAACACTTTTAAGTGTTAGGTCAAAGGACATGATTTGAGACACAGTTTCTGTCTGTGAGCAACCATTTAGAGATAAAACTGTTTCTCAGAAGAGAACAAAGAAAAACAGCTGTGAGGAGAAAACAGGAGAACTGTCTGAGGCTTATGAAGAAGAACGTGTGCTTTGCCCTCACTGTTTAGCACCAAGCCCTGCTTCAGTAAAAGCCTGAGGAGGAACATCAACATCACATTCAGGTGTGCTTGTGTAAAAGGTGAAACAAGCAAAGGGAAAGGTCACACACATTGTGTGTGTGTGAGTGTGTGTGAGTGCGTGTGTGTGTGTGTGTGTGTGTGTGTGTGTGTAATGTATAGTGTGACAGTGAGTGGTTTTGAGCCTTTTTGTCTGTACGCTCATCAAAACACCTTTTTGTGCTTTAAGAGGTTTAGAATGCGCCATTTGGGACCTGGTTGTTACTATAGCAACTGTGGGTAGGGGAGGGGGGTAATGAAGGGAAAACTTGTGTGTGTGTGTGTGTGTGTGTGTGATACCATCATAGAGTGTGTGTGTGTGTGTGTGTGTGTGTGTGTGTGAGAGAGAGAGAGAGATTGAAATGACTTATTTTTCTGTGTGTATGATTGATTGATTGATGAGAAGCATTTTTGTCAGTGCAATTATTACAAACAAAAGACATTAACATCTGTATTTCCCTACAGAGAAAGGGAGAGAAAGAGAGAGAGAGGGAAACAGAGTGAGAGATAAAGAGAGAAAAACATGGAGAGAGACAAACAGAGACAGAGAGAAAGATGGAGAGACAGAGAGGGAGCAGAAACGAGAGAGAAAAAGACAGAGAGAAAGAAAAAGAAAGAAAAATCAAAAGAAATATCTGGTAACCTCGGAGGTGTGAACTGCACGCAGGTGATTTTATAATCAGAATGTGGAGCTCAGAACATCCACTCAATCAGCTGCGTAACCCGACTCTGAATACCAGCAACTTTCCCCATGTAAATACTGACACAGCTCATGGACTTAATAAACTGAATACGACTCAAAAAAGACAGTCAAAGAGAAGAACAGAGGGACAGATAAAGAGAAGGACAGAGGGACAGATAACAGGAAGGACAGAGGGACAGATAACAGGAAGGACAGAGGGACAGATAAAGAGAAGGACAGAGGGACAGATAATAGGAAGGACAGAGGGACAAATAAAGGGAAGGACAGATGGACAGATAAAAGGATGGACAGAGGGACAGATAAAGGGAAGGACAGAGGGACAGATAAAGGGATGGACAGTGGGACAGATAATAGAAAGGACAGAGGGACAGATAAAGGGAAGGACAGAGGGACAAATAAAGGGAAGGACAGATGGACAGATAAAAGGATGGACAGAGGGACAGATAAAGGGAAGGACAGAGGGACAGAGGATGAGTGCTATCTTTGTGCAGTGTGGTAATTTGCATGTGCAGTTAGTGATGCGTTGCAGCTGACTTATAGAGAATAATTGCGTGCGTGATGTAGGGCCTGAGACGGACGCGACGTGTAAATGAGATTTTTACACTCACTAATTGTTCATGATAAATTCAGTGACAACTTCAGATCTCAGAGAGATTCCCAGAAGAGTGAAACTGTTAGCGAGATAAAACCAGGAAAACAATACAAGTGTCATTCATGAAAGGAAGCTCTCACCCAGTACTCCCCCCCCCCAAGACAAACCACACACACACACACACACACACACACACACACACACACACACACACACGTTTCTTGGTTCTACCTCATGCTAATGCCGACTCATTTTCTGTCGCCTTGGAAACACAGAGCCTGTGCGTGTACAAGAGAGCAAAACACAAAAGATGAAACAGAAATGCTGAAATGATCACGAGAGGGTTAAATAAGAACAGAGGAAAGATCCGCCGTCTCAAATCACTGTGCACTTCAGTCTTACACTCCACACTCCGCAGGTCACGATGTAGCGCGTGTGTGTGTGTGTGTGTGTGTGTGTGTGTGTGTGTGTGTGTGTGTGTAAAACATCTCCAATCAAACGCTAAAGAAATTCAACAGACTTGTCCTGGAGAATTGTTGGAATTGTTTAACATTATACGTTTTTAAAATAAAACTTTCTTTGTATTTTTTTTCCTTTTTTAATTTAATATTTTTTTATCCCAACAGTCGGGGTGCGCACACACACACACACACACACACACACACTGCACCCATCTATAAATTCTACTATGGGAAATTAATAATGAAAAATGTAATAATGTTTAAAAAATAAGGTTTTATAGTATTTTTACATTAACTAGCACATAGGTATTTGTGCTAATGAACAGAATGTTTAATTTATTATTATTATTAATAATAATAATAATAATAATAATACTACTAATAATAATAATAATAAAGTTAGTTTAATATTACAGACGGTGTGAATGTCATTAACTACACACACTTATCTGACTCACTGTTTTCCGATATTTATAAAACAAAAAAAAGAAAACAAGAAAAAAGTGAGACCACTAGCAGATTGGGTTCCATCTGAAACTCTGTAATTAGGAACCTCAGCCATTGTGCTTGTGTGTGTGTGTGTGTGTGTGTGTGTGTGTGTGTGTGTGTGTGTGTGTGTGTGTGTGTGACCTCCCTGACGTTTCATTTGTGTTGAAGTGAGAAAGAAAGCAGTGCTAGAAAGAGGTGTGATGAGGGGCTATATGGATTAGACAGACAAGTGAACACAATTAACTAACACACACACACACACACACACACACACACACACACACACACACACACACACCTAAAGTGCTGTTGTGTATTGTCATGTAAACATGGAGTCGTGAACAACTTTTTTTCCTGAGTGACAAAAGAAGCTGAAAAAATCACATTTTCACACAAACTGCTACAGAAACGAGTGTCAGCGCTGATGCACCCATTCTTCACACACACACACACACACACACACACACACACACACACACACACACACACACACACACACAAGATGAAAATCAGTACAAGTTCCAGCTAATCAAAGAGCCCAGTACTGACAAGTGATCTGTGTGTTTGTGTGTAGGCGTGTGTGATTGAGAGAGAGAGAGAGAGAGAGGGAGAGAGAGAGGGAGAGAGAGAGAGCGAGAGAGAGAGAGAGAGAGAGAGAGAGGGAGAGAGAGAGGGAGAGAGGGAGAAATTGACTGTCAGTGTGAACCAACCAACCAAGTTTTACTCCACACTATTTAACATTCAATCTGTTTAACATGATGATGATGATGACACAGCACAGAGACAGACAGAGCGAGAGAGAGAGCGAGAGAGAGAGCGAGAGAGAGAGAGAGAGAGAGAGAGAGCGAGAGAGAGAGAGAGAGAGAGAGAGAGAGAGAGTAGAACCACAAATAGAATCCTTAATTATCCAATAAACCCTTAAAGACCCTTTTTGAAGAGTGTACACTTTAAAAAATTGGGACCCTTAAGATTTCAGTGGTTGTCCCTCTGAGTGAACGCTCACAGGTTCTATGTACATCAAAGAGTTTCCCAATCAGTAAGTGTAAGAACAGTTTATTACTTAATTAAAGATGAAAAAACCTTGAAGAACCCTTTTCTAAGAGTGTGTAGACCAGCAGGGTCTCGTAGGCAGGCTGCAGAAGAACGCTGGAATGGTGAAGAGGTGGTTCACAGTGATGCAGAGGCTGGAGTCTGAGGCTTTGCAGGATGCGGAGTCATGATGCGGTGTCTCGGAGCAAGCCTGATCGCCTTGTGATGTTGAGGAGCTTCTGAAGCTCTCGGTTGATGATAACGCCTGAGTGACCCCTGGTGTCATAGAGATTTAACCCTTCTAGCTGGACTAACCCCAAAGTGTTTGCTCCAGTCAGCATGGGATTAGGGCAGGGTGTAAACTGCATTCTCCGTCTACGAGGGTAATCAGTCCATTGTCACTGTAGTCATGTGGTTTCACACTTTTTCACACATACATATAATCACATTCCATCTAAATTTCCTTGCTCTCATCTTTCAGGAAATCATTCAGCAAACACAAACATACCAAACATGACACATACTGGTTGTTGTTAATGTACTGATCCTCCATAATAACGCATTCTAAATAATCAAACGAGTAAGAGTGGCCTTGTGAATGCAGCCATAATACATAGAAAATACAAGCTAGAAGAGGAAGAGTGACTGTGGATCTTAAGGCATTATTTTCATTGTCATTGTCCCTCTAGACTATACAGAGTGTTCTGATGCAGTCTGTGGGATGTGAGAATTGTGGTGAGAACTTTTGGCTCTTTGGGAGAAGAAGATCAAAAGGTCTCATTCCTTGCTAAGCTTGTGTTAACTCTTTCCTGAGGCCCTCCCTTTCAGTGACTCACCCCCTTGGGTCTGAGGTTATCAGATTTACAGGTGATGGTCCTTGGGTGTTTTCCCTTGGGCCAGTAATTGGTCCTAGCCAATGGCCTAAATCAGTAGGTTTGACAGGGCTTCCTGGGCTGAGAAGGTTCATCTGTTGGTCAGGATTGTAGTAATATTCACCCTATTGTTCTCAGGACAGTTGAAATTAGACGGGAGCAAACAGGCAGTAATTAACTCGACTCCTCAGGGTCTGCAAGTGGGGGTCCATTGTGTTATGGTTCCTGTGGCCAAATAAGTGGAGTTCTTATGTAGCGTTGTGGTCTTCGTTGCTGCTTTTCCACTTAGAATCCTGCATGTGTTTATTAACTGGGTATGTCTGTGGTCAAACTCCTAACTGTCGCTCATTCTTATCTTCTTAACACCTAGAACCTGTCAGGACTTTAACACTTAGCTTCGTGGTACTTTGCACACTCTTAGAGGAAAAGTGTTCTTCAAGGATTCTGTAATGGTTCATTGGATAATTAAGGGTTGTTTGCTTTCTAGAACAGTTCTACTTGGAACCCTTTCTGATAGAGAATGCTCTGCTATAGGGTTTTACCTGGCACCTGTAAGGGTTCGACCAGAGGGTTCCAAATTCTTTTGAGTATACATAGCTTGAGGCCGGATCTACAGCAGGTTCTGTTGCTAGAACTCTTTGGAATGACTGGAATTTCTGTGTAGATTATTCTTAAAGAGTTCTGCTTTGAGCTCTTGAGCTCTGTTAGGGTAACACTCTGCTGCAGGGTGACGAGCACTGTGCCACGAACACAATTATGATGTTCATTCACTTGTTTCAAATTTTACATACATTCTTAACAAAGGGTTCTTCAAGGACTCAGTGGACTGTTAAGGATTCCACAAAAGCTTCCAAAAAAGAGAACTAGTTGGAACCCTTTTTCGTTAGAGAGAGTATGTAAAGAAAGACAAGCGAGAAACCTGAGGGGGTTAATAACCTTTTTTTTCACTTGTACAATACATTAGATACATTCAAACCATCTGATAGAAAATCATCTGATTAATAACACACTGGATCTGGAACTGAATCTAGAACGAGTGGGTTCTTGGAAAACTTTCAAAGCATTTGATCCTGATGGGAAAATGATGAATGGAAACCATTAGGACAACTCCCATTAGGGAATAAAACAATATTTCTAATAGCAGAGAGAGAGAGAGAGAGAGAGAGAGAGAGAGAGAGAGAGAGAGAACTGTGAATTCTAGCATTTGGGACAGAGCCGAAACCATCTCTTATATATTCCTCTTTAATGTTCTCTCTCTCTCTCTCTCTCTCTCTCTCTTTGTCTCTAATCCATATGAAATTGACATTATTTATTATGATAATGATGCACTCATCTATTAGCATTAGCAACCTATTAGCATCTATTAGCATTAGAGAACTTGGTAGCTATGTTAGCTAATGCTAGTTAGCCAGGGTGTTTGAGATGGGAAATGCTGTTTGCATCTTGCAGAATTATAGATTCTTGGGCTGAGGTTAGAAATACAAACAATGGTTTGTATTTCTTGGTCTTGTTAATGTGTAGTGAATCTAAAAAGGTTTAATTAAGAGCCAAAACTTGACTAATCACAATCTGAATTGCTGCTAAAAGTATTGGCACCCCACGTTAAAAACAACGCACAAGCCACATGAACACAATTCAGTTCTGCACGAGCAAAACAGAAATCACACTTTTTTCAAACAATACAGTTTCGCAGGATGACATTCAGAAATCGGTGAGCAAGTATAGATTTCTGTAGAGCCGCTTTGTGAAAATGTTTATTGTTAAAAGTGATATGTAAATAAAATTGGATTTAATTAAAATTCCCATTAAGTGCTGTCTTTGTTTAGAATTTAACATAGTACCCAATTTGCGACTTTCAGTTACGCAGCTTGTGTGCAAGAATATTAATAGTGACATACAGAGAGAAAAATGTCTGCTTGAATTAAAACATAAAACGAATAAGCATCTAAATGCAGTTAAGATGAGTTTAAAGATTTATAATGTTTATATATCAAAGAAATCATCATATTTAATCTGTATGTACGTTTAAGTTTAATGTCAGCTGTTTTTATAAATGATCTCCGTATCTCAGAATCTTGGGTTGGATTTTCAGATTAAAGCGTGCGTCTAATGAATGAAATGTAATGAAGCGAGTTCGTCTGGCCGTCTGTCTCTGAGGTTATTCATCTGAAATCCAGCTAAATCACTGCGACTCGTTAGAATTGCCACAAATTTGGAGTGCTGATGAATGATTCATGCTCTGCAGCCCGATCGAGAACTGAGGGAGGTTTTTTCATCACATACTGTATAATTGCTTTCTGGTTTTATTTTTTTTTTTCAGTTTTGGATGCCTGACAAGCCTCGCTCCATCTCTCCATCTCTCCATCACTCACACCCTCCCTCGCTCATTTGTTCGTCTGCTGCCTCCCCCAACATTCCCTGGCTCCATCCCTCCCCCTCTCCCTCACTCTCTCTCTCTGTCCCTGCTCTTATTTATTTTAATTATTTTGATTTTCTCCCACAAGGCTGACACTCGTTTGTCAATCTCGCCATCCTACCTGCCAGTTATGAAATAAAATAAATAAATATATATACAGAAAGTTTGGCAGGAGGCTATTACAAGTCCTGACTCTAACAAGCAAGTATTAACAGGGCCAAAGTTCCTCTCTCTCTCTCTCTCTCTCTCTCTCTCTCTCTCCGTCATTCTGTCTCTTCCGAGAAAGAAATAATAAGGCGAGAGAAAAGTGGCGAAAAAGAAAGATATTGTGTCGTTATAACTTTTTCCGCCCAGCGTGCAATCCGGGTGACAGCTGATCTGCTGATCTAGAGAAGGAGCAGACCCTTAAACGGCACCTCAGGGGACACACACACACACACTCACACACACTCACACACAGACACACACAGACACACACACACACACACACACACACACACACACACACACAGTCCTGTGACATTTCGGCCCACAATCTTGCCTTTCCGTGCCTGAGTTGGCGTTGAACATGATTGTCGTTCATTACAGCGTCCTAATCATTATCCCTCGGTCAGGTTCAGGCCCCTACATAGACTGTGCACACACACACACACACACACACACACACACACACACCGGTGAGGGATCATGCAGAAACCCTGCTCAGAAACATGCTATTAAAATCCCTCTCGACTTCATGTGGAGACTCAACTCATGCTGAACAAGAGAACTTTCTGGAATACACACACACACACACACACACACACACACACACACACACACACACACACACACACACACACACACACACACACTAACCAATGCAATAACCCACAGTTAGTAGTTTCCATTGCATAACAGTTAAACATTCGCTTTTTTGACACTAAGTCAAAAAACAGAGAATTTTAATTAATGATATTAATAATTAAATGTCCACAAAGTTCTATTGCTTCTTTTGTTTCATAGAGCTATGATGCTAATGCAGCTCGCAAACACACACACACACACACACACACACACACACACACACACACACACACACACAAAATGGAAGTCTAGGTCATGCAAAACAAACATCAGACGCTAAACATTTCATTGCATTCATTAATTAGAGCTTGACAGATTCTCAGAAAAAGAGAACAGTTGCATCTGTGTCAGAAACAAAGCTGAAAATATTTTCTTATAACAAATCCATAAATAAACCAATAGTCAATAAATAAAGACCTTTCAGCCCTGAGACAAAGACAAAGAACAGAGCAACTACTGTGACTGGATCTCTTTGTCTCACAGCTCAAATGGCAAATTTATAGTCAACTTCAGAATTATTGGCACCCTTCATAAAGCTTAACAGAAATGAACATATGATGGATATAGTTAAATAAGGTGTTGGGGCAGTGGAGTTACAGTTAGCACCCTGAAGTTGATTATTTTCCTATAACAGCACTTCCCCAAGTGTTTCACTCCTCTTATACCACAACAATTTACCAATGATTGCAATTTTTGTTATTTTTTCAGGTTTAATTTTGTGTTTGTTTAACCGAGATGTTAAATTAGTGTGAAATCTCAAGAAAGAGTGGTTAAATGTTTGTAGGATTTATATAGAATTATTACTGTAACCAACAAATGAACTAATTAGATTTTGGAATTGATACAATCACAAACAAGGTCACAGCAAGGGCAAAAGTGTCTGAAATGGTTTTTGTTCAATAGTTTCCTTCCTGTTTGACGTATACTGTATGTTAAGTGTCTTTCAGGATACAAATAAGTAGCAAGAGTGACTGGACTTGTTGGCACCGGAGGCATCCCCATCCATGCTGTTGGTCCTACTTGTGGGATTATTAAAGAATGACACCTCACAGTTTTATCCATTTATAGCTGAACAAGTCCCTGTGAATGAGCTATTACTACAGAGATCATAAAGTATTAGAATGGGCACATGGAAACCTATGATTATGTTAGAGATAGAGCTACTGTCAGAGCCGCTGTTATAGAAAATTAATCAACATTTCCTGACCAATGATTTTCCAGAATTCAGTGCCACTGTGGGACAAAAAAAAGCTAGTTACCACAAGTGGAATTTCACAATGGAGTTTACATTATCATTTTCTCACTGATTTATTTAAAAGCCACCAAACCTGTTTCTGGTTACTGTGCCATGATCTGCTCAGAATCTGCATATCGGATTTTACATTTATGGCACTTGGCAGACGCCCTTATCCAGAGCGACTTACATTTTTTTTAATTTATTTTTTTTTAATCTTATTTATACAACTGAGCAGTTGAGGGTTAAGGGTCTTGCTCAAGGGCCCAGCAGTGTCAGCTTGGCGGTGCTGGGCATTGAACTCATGACCTTCCAATTAGTAGCCCAACGTCCTAACCACTGAGCTACCACTGCCCCACACCCTATCGGATGTGTTTGAAGCTTTGTAGTGACATCATAAACTGAGCTCATACATTGCCGCAAATTTATCTTAAACAATAGCAATGAGAATATCTGTTTTAAATGGGAAAATGTGAATTAAGCAAATATTGTTTTAACACAATTTGATAACACTCTATACTCAGAATCAGCATCTGAGATATTTACAATTATAATAAACAAAAGTAATAAAGTGATTTTATTATGGTGTACAGAATTCCCTCTGCCATTCTTGGCAGTCCAATTATCCACACAGAATGTGAGTAAAATACATAACTAATTAAAAAAAAAAGACAAAGAAAGAGAAAGGGGATTGACAAAAAACTTGACAAGTGCACAAGGCTAAAATAACAAACACAAGAAGTCTAATTAAAAAGAAAAGGAACAAGTTAACCTCACAAACACAAGGCCAAGAGAATGACAGAAAACTCTCATCATTCGAACAAAACCCCTTAAAATCCCCAAAGATAAAGGCACTACAATTTATACACAGACAGATAAAGTTTGTGGCAAACGGCGTCTGTGTATAAACTATAAAGGGGACGGCACACTCCGTCTGAGTATAGACTATAAAGGGGATGGCACACTGCGTCTGTGTATAGACTATAAAGGGGACGGCACACTCCGTCTGTGTATAGACTATAAAGGGGATGGCACACTCCGTCTGTGTATAGACTATAAAGGGGATGGCACACTCCGTCTGTGTATAGACTATAAAGGGGACGGCACACTCCGTCTGTGTATAGACTATAAAGGGGACGGCACACTGCGTCTGTGTATAGACTATAAAGGGGACGGCACACTGCGTCTGTGTATAAACTATAAAGGGGACGGCAAACTGCGTCTGTGTATAAACTATAAAGGGGACGGCACACTGCGTCTGTGTATAGACTATAAAGGGGACGGCACACTCCGTCTGTGTATAAACTATAAAGGGGACGGCACACTGCGTCTGTGTATAAACTATAAAGGGGACGGCAAACTGCGTCTGTGTATAGACTATAAAGGGGACGGCACACTGCGTCTGTGTATAAACTATAAAGGGGACAGCACACTCCGTCTGTGTATAAACTATAAAGGGGACGACACACTGCATCTGTGTATAGACTATAAAGGGGACGACACACTCCGTCTGTGTATAAACTATAAAGGGGACGACACACTCCGTCTGTGTATAAACTATAAAGGACTCTGTATTAACGCAGTATCTTTATGGGTAATGTTTATTATTAAGATCATAAATAATGTATGC
>JAKKZN010000007.1:360896-378037 GCA_033441825.1 Pangasius elongatus | reverse complement strand
CACACACACACACACACACACACACACACACACACACACACACACACACACACACACACACACACACAAACGCACACCCACACACAGTAATGCTGTGTATGAGGTTGACATCACTGCAGAATTCAGGGAGCATGGCCCACACACAAGCTAGCGTCCTCATAATAACGACATTTAGCTTTGATACCGTGATCACAATTCTCAATATCAAAATGAGACTTTGGCCACACACACACACACACACACACACCCACACCCACACACACACACACACACACACACTGTAGTTATTGAACAATTCTGACTGTTCTAATTGGCTGAATTACAATTACAAGTTTGTTGTTGTTATGACTATAAAGATCTTTAGGATAAATAAAATGAACAAAACTAAATAATTTACACACAATTTAATTTCAGATATTATTAAAGCACATGTTAGAGCTGTGTAGTGCTGACCAATCAGGACTCAGGGGACAAAATGGGGTTGTCTGAGCGTTAATGAAATAATTTTCAAAAAGTACAAGTTATAGTATCTCCTACACTTCGGTATTCCGTACACGTCGGCGTTCCCTACACTTCAGTATCTCCTACACTTCGGTATTATTCCGGCTGGACAGTAACTCAATTTAATGGTAAACTCTGATGATCTGAAATCTGTACATTGTTAACCTTATGCGCTGAGATCATTCTGTGATCCTTATCTGTAAACTGTATCTTAATCCTGAACAGGTGACTCTTTTCTGAGAACTATTATCTCTGTACAGCATCCTAAACCACATCCTCATTAAGATTAATCAACAGCATCTTAGAATTCATTCTAATTAAAACATTTCTAAACACTAGTGTTTGGGACACGCCCACTACTTTTCTTCGTGTGAGACAGCGTCCTAAATCACACTTTATACCAGGAGAGATACAGCACACTATTACAGTGCACTACAGTATTGGCATTGTAAATAGCAGCGTCGGCCATTTTATCCTGAAAAGGAACTGAGCTGCGTGGAAAGGAAGTGACCGCTAGCTAGACTTATAAACAACAAATCTCCCAAGTGAATGAAATAATCAAGGCTTTATAGTGACAGCTTATTTACAATATTTAAAAGTTACACCTCCAGCAGCTCCGAGAGATTCCCACTGGTACTGATATGTTTACGTTTGAGATGTCACTCACACTCATCATTTCACTGATTGGCGGCTGGTTACGAGGCTCCGCCCCTTCGTAAGAGCTACCAATCATCATTGAGAGAAGCCGTGCGTTCAGGAGTGTTAAAAGCCTGCTGTCCAATAAGCATTAGTCGATTGTCCCACTGAAACAGTGTGTATTGAATCTCCAATAGACACACACACACACACACACACACACACACACACACACACACACACACACACACACACGTGGCATCACTGAGAGTGTATTAGCTGCAGAGATTTTCACACAGGCTGCGCCGTTCACTGAAAACAGTAAGACCGAACAGCGCGATACTGGAGTGAGATACTTAATCATTTTATTTGTAATATAAAATATTGAATTCCACCAAGATTAATCAATAAAATAGAGAATTTAGTTCATTTCATTACCACATTTTCATGAACTTTTCGAGGAAGGATGTTTGCTGATAAAGCAATCATGCACACTTCAATCACAAAATAGTGTAGATTAATAATAAAACAAATGACATTCCATCAGTGCAAAAGTTTACACACCCTGTCATGCACTGCAATCTCATAGCCAAACTGCTCGGATGCTTATCTTCCTCCAGAACTTTCATTTCACATTTTCCGTTTTCTATTTAAAAACTTTTACGTTCATCTACGTACTTTTGTTTACGTCACACATCGATGTTTGTGACTAGACTTCTGGAAAGTTTTTATTTATTTTTATTCCTGAAGATTGTGTTTTCTCCCAGTTAGAGCTCGCTGCAGCTGGTGTGCAGTGATTAGTGGATTGTGCGTCGGTATTCTTCAGCACTTTAGAGCAGTTCTCTATCCCAGGGTCTTCTCAGCCTTTCAGATCCTGATTTCATTTCATCACATTCCTGTAACTTCCATCTCTTAATGACATTTCAGACAATGGAAATTGCTAGCCTGAAGCATTATATATCTTTTTATAACCTTCTCCTACTTTATAAGAGTCAATTATCCTTATTTTCTGATGCTCAGGCAGCTGCTTAGAAGAGCTCGTCCCGAGAGAGTTTAAATGGGTCAGAGCACGTCAGAGTGTGGCCTAATGGATCCGTGCTGCTCGGAGACCTGACGGAAAAACAAACCCAGAAAACAAAACAAACACTAGTGTGTTACATTCAAACTTTTACACACAACACATGTACAGCTTTATACTTTATCTCCAGTAATGATGCATTATGATCATCTGTAATATGTCGCCTTTAATGTTGTACTTACTTTAATTAAAAAAAAAAAAAAAACAACCTGTGACAAACTTTAGTGAATAACTCACTCGTAGGTGTCACTGACAAACATGATTTTACAAATCATACGCTAAACACGTAAAAACGCCACGTGAAATTAAGATTCTTGACACACTGCCGTGATTTATATGAAGCGTTGGAGCTTGATGATGTCATTACGAGCTCATTTGCATATTAATGTGCAACAGATCAATAGGATTTTAATCTGGATAACTACATGTGTGTTTAATTTTCACACTTGCAGATTACTGTGTGTGTGTGTGTGTGTGAGTGTGTGTGTGTGTGTGTGTGTGTGTCCAGCTCTCATTATTTAAAACGTGCAGTGTTTTTCTTTTTACTTTTTTTCACCTTGCTCATTTAATGATGTCCTTTTCAGAGAAAGAGAAAGATGAAAGTCACGCAAAGCTTTCTTTCTTATTCACACACACACACTCGTCTTTTCTCAGGAATTAACAGACATATATATACATTTCTCTTTTTAGATATATATAAATATGCGCTTCACTTTTTCTTTCACTCATGCTCTGTTTGGAAAGATGGAGAAATGAAAGTATTCCTCAGTTTAATAAATGAAAAGAAGCCCTGAGGAGGATAAAGTGCTTAACGATGATGAATAAACGAATATTAAATCTCTCCACGACGCTGCTGTTCGTCTCTCTTCTTTCTGTGAAACAGCCCTTTGGGTTTTGTAGTTTCTTCTCTCGACTCGTGTCTGCGTCATGTTCAGGATGTTCTCCAGACCATCACTGATAGAAGCTCAGATTCATTCACATTTCCTTTTGCACAATTTTCAGAAATTTATTTTATGATTGAAAGGAAACACATTCTCCCCTTCTAATTCTCAGTCCCTCTGTCTTCTGCTTCGGTGCTCTTTCTCTCTGTCTGTTTTTCTCAAGTGCAGAGTTTTTCTCAATCACACGCTTCCTCCTCTCTCTCTCTCTCTCCCTCTCTCTCTCTCTCTCATTTGTTTGTTAATCTTTTCTCCACTCTTTTTCCTTCACTATTTTCCTCTTTTTTGTCTCTCACACACTATCTTTTTCTCTCTTTCTATCATTCTTGTCATTTTCTCTCACACTGTCTCATCTTCTCTTTCTGTGTGAGTGTATGTTTGCTCTGTGTGTGTGTGTGTGTGTGCGTGTGTGTGTGTGTGTGTGTGTGCAGTAGAGATAAGCACACACACAGCTGTAGACTCACAGAATGAAGAGTTTGTGATATTAAATTCAGACAGACGAACACTCGGGATTCGCTTTTCCTCTTTATGAAGACAGAGAGATGCTCTTTTAAATCCATCCCTACGCGACACAAACAACATGGATAAGACACACACACACACACACACACACACACACACACACACACACACACACACACACTTGTCTAAACCCAACACTCTGATATGTAACACACTCCATCTAAAAACAGACTCAGATATCACCTGTGATTCACAGAAAACACTCAGAACTGTGAACACACACTCCGTCACCTGTTTCTGTGTGTGTGTGTGTGTGTGTGTGTGTGTGTGTGTGTGTGTGTGCACGTGTGTGTGTGTGTGTTCACTACCACTTGCACAAGAGGCTGCCTTTGAAGACATTTATTTGTTACAATATGAGGAACAACACATTTAACTTTATCCATCAGTTTATCACACCACAGCGCTGCCGAGTTCTGCGCTCTGATTGGTCAGGTGTTGATTAATTCTCTCTAACAGCGGTTCTGACAGTAGCCGATTAAAAAATGATTAAAAAAATACTTGATATGGTGAAGTTTTCTGTAAGGAGATGTTTATGTAACATTGATGGAAGGAGTCTCCAGTGTCAGCGCTCTGTAACAGTCAGAGGTGAAGCTGTGACTGTAAGTTTTCTGACGTCTTCAGGACAGAGGAGTTTACGCTTCTTTGCAGTTTCTCAGTAAAATGTGTAACAAGCAACATTTTTTTTCTCTTATTAACTTGAAGAGAGAGAATAAAGAGAGACTGGTGAGGGTGGAAACTGCAACTCCACTTCATCACACCACGCCATCACACAGTATTATACTGTAACACACACACACACACACACACACACACACACACACACACACACACACACACACACACACACAGACAGTGTTAATTATTACTTATATTTTAATGGAATATCTCCATTTAATCTTATATTTAATGTCCTACACACACTGTCTCTCTCCCTCTCTCTCTCTCTCTCTCTCTCTCTCTCCCTCTCTCTCTCTCCCTCTCTCTCTCTCTCTCTCCCTCTCTCTCTCTCTCTCTCTCTCTCCCTCTCTCTCTTGCAATACAATTTGTGAAATTGGCTCCTGTTCTGTCTGTAATCATCACAGCGGCCATTTCTGAGTCCTCGGCCATCGCACCAATCGATGATGTAATACACAATCAGGTGTAATGTGCGTTTGTGGCGAGTCGGTTCGATAATGGTGGGAAAAAATTCTGACTGCGGCTTTGACTCAAATCAATGCCATTGTTCTGGTCAGAATCAGGACGGACGATTCCATTTCCCCCGTGAGGATCACATCGGCCTGATTATTCCACACAAGTGCTCTCCACGCCGCTCCGTTATTGCTCTCATCCCTCCTTCCTCTCCTTCTGACATTAAAAGAAAACGAGCTCTCAGGCTCTCGGCTGAAACAGGAAGGAAATTCATTTCCAGCTTTTAAAACCTTCAATTACTTTTAGCTTCAAGCTACTGACAAGAAAATGACACGTTACACACACTTCACCTGATCATACGACCACGCGTGAAAAACGTGTTATACCCGGAGATAAGACGTGAACTCAAACACACGTGACATCACAAGAAAATGTGATCAAACATGTCACATAAATAAAATTAATTCCAACTCCTCTAACAGTGAAACTAGTGTCACAACAAGTACACTATAATTTTACAAAAAGAAATGTGTTTTTGGATTATTAGAAAAAAGTCGCAGTTTCTTATGTTTAAAGACTTCTTTTAACCAGGGGTGCCAATACTTAAGGAACTGACTGTACCTGTGTACGTCAGTATAAAGTTTTTACTCCACACTTTTAAACTCATAACAACTGACACAACACAATTCATATTAAAATTTAGGAGCTGAAAGTTTGGGGGTGAAGTTGTAGGTGGAGTTAAGAGTGTGGTTATGGGTGGAGTTAGGGGTGTGTTATGGGTGTGGTTAGGGGTGTGGTTATGAGTGGGGTTAGGGGTGGGGTTAGGGGTGGGATTTATGGGTGGAGTTAGGGGTGTGATTATGGGTGTGATTATGGGTGTGGTTATGGGCGGGGTTATGGGTGTGGCTAGGGGTGTGGTTATGGGTGGGGTTATGGGTGTGGTTAGGGGTGTGGTTGGGTGGTTGGGGGTGGAGTTAGGGGTGTGGTTATGGGTGTGGTTATGGGTGGGGTTAGGGGTGGGGTTAGGGATGTGGCTATGGGTGGGGTTAGGGGTGTGGTTAGGAGTGTGTTTAGGGGTGTGGTTATGGGTGTGGTTAGGGGTGTGGTTAGGGGTGGGGTTAGGGGTGTGGTTATGGGTGTGGTTAGGGGTGTGGTTAGGGGTGGGGTTAGGGGTGTGGTTAGGAGTGTGGTTATGGGTGGGGTTAGCACAAAATCCAGTCAGGTCGCCTGCAGTTTCTCTCTGCGTAATAAATAACTCAGTTCTCCATTTAATCTTCAAACCCATCATGATGTTAAGCGTTTCCATGGAAACAACTAATTTCCACATCGGAGATGAATAGAGACATCATCTCGTAATTACTGTAATTCTGACGTGACGAGACTGAACTGATACGGGATGAAAGACAGATGGAAGAGACAGAAACGGATATAAAAACACGGTGCTGAAGCCGGGCAGCAGGGGGCGCTGTAGGAAACCGAGATATTGCACCGATTCACCTCTCAGAAAAAACTATATTTTACAATAATTTATATTTTTTAATAAAAAGTTCTCACGAATAATAAAACAAGACAAATGCCTAATGTTAATTTTTTAATTTTTCCACAAACAGTGAACTGAAGTAGAAACAGATCGGAGGAGAGAGAGTGATGAACAAGCGCGGACTCTTAAACAGCGCGAGGAGCCTGGACCCCCAAATCATCTCACTTTTACACCCAGTGATGGAGAGCAGGAGCGTCGCTCCCTGAAGATCAGCGCCGCGGAGACGACGCGTCAGGAACCCGCGCTTTAGAGTGAAATACCCAAATATCAGAAGTTCAGTTTGAAACCCGGAGAAGAATTCTTTTTTTGGATCTCGGTCCGTCTGAGTGCAGCGGAATATCCGTTTACTCACAACCGCAAACACAGAAATATGAAAGGTGTTGATCAGAGGCGTGTGGCTGGAGTCTGTGAGCGCAGCCTGGAGCTCGTTACGGTGGAAGCAGACGCGGCTGTGTTCACAGACTTTAATGCGAACTGCGCCAGAGTATAAATAACACCAACACGCCAGCTACTGTACAGAAATATAAATATATAAATATATAAATATATAAATAAATGAATGCACGCGGCTGTGAGACTCTTTAACAGCAGCGGACATCAGGGTCTAGCCATATCAGTGTTAGCATCGCTACCTGTTACCGTGGCAACAGGACAGAGTTATTTCAGGTGTTAATGTTATACTTTAAACACAGTGGAATATGAACTGGCCACACACACACACACACACACACACACACACCCCACACACACACACCCCACACACACACACACACCCCTACACCCCCCCCACACACACAACCCCCACACACACACCCCTACACCCCCCTTCCCACACCCCCCCCACACACACACACCCCACACACACACACACACACCCCACACACACACCCTTCCCCACACACACACACCCCACACACAGCCCTACACATGAAGGGGTGAATGAATAATAAATAAATAGAGTAAAATTAGAGAAGGGAGTAAACACACACATTTCCCATTCCACTTACTCCTGAAGATTGAAATGTAAAGTTTTATAAACGTTTCTGAAGTACAGTAGATGTCATGAACGGTACGTTACACTCAACACCCTGTATTACAGTGTTATTACTGTTATTAACATGTTATTACACATTTATTAAGCAGTCATTACTGCGCTGTTCTGTGCTGCAGAGCAAAACAAACAGAAGAGAATTTATTTCTATAATTTCTTCCACAATCACCTTTTACATCCAGATATTTTACATTTTAAATCCATTTCTAAAATGAATAATGAAAGATAACCCTCTCCTCGGGGTCAGTGTGAGTGATTAGTGTTTACACCGACACACACACACCTGTATGATACACACTGCGGTTACGCTCACGTCAGTAAACTGATTTTCCTCCGCGTGCAGATTTAACAGCAGCTCGACAGGAAACACACGTGTACGTCGCGTGTCACGCTGCCAGACGTGTTGAAGCGTTTCACCGCATGGTGCGGCTCGGTCCGGCACACGGCCTCGGGAGGCGAACAGCGCCGAGTTCTGCGAGCGCAGGAAAAGCACCTGAACGTGTGACTGGGGTAAGGTTTAAAATATAAGTGTGATGTGAAATAACAGAGAGAGGGCAGGAGGGGGCGAGGGGGCGGAGCCTGAGAAATATTATAAATATTAAATATTAAATACTGCAGGATCACAACATGATCACAACACGGAGAGAAAACACATCTCCATCTCTCTCTCTCTCTCTCTCTCTCTCTCTCTCTCACTGTCCATCTCTCTCTCTCTCTCTCTCTCTCTCACTGTCCATCTCTCTCTCACCCTCTCTCTCTCTCTCTCTCTCACTGTCCATCTCTCTCTCACCCTCTCTCTCTCTCACTCTCTCTCACCCTCTCTCTCTCACTCTGTCTTTCTCTCGGTCTCTCTCTCTCTCTCTCTCTCTCAACCTAACCCTCTCTCTCTCACTCTCACTATCACCCTCTCTCTCTCTCACTTTGTATTTCTCTCAGTCTCTCTCTCTCTCTCACCATCTCTCTCTCACCCTCTCTCTCTCTCTCACTCACTCTCTCACACATTCTGTCTTTCTCTCGGTCTGTCTCTCTCTCTCTCTCTCTCTCTCTCTCTCTCTCTCCCTTTATATTTCTCTGAGATATAAACATATCTGTCCATTTATGCACGTTGTGATCTACACATCAATTTACTTTATAATCCATATAAACCACACTAACTAGAGTGACACACATTAAAAGCGCACTGTGTATTTTTAAACAAAATCTAAATCAGTTTGTTTATATCTTCAGAGCCAAAGGCCTCAGTTTCTAGATGATTCTATTTTCCTCATTAGAAGCTTATTACAGAGGAATTTCTCAAAATATAGATTATTGTTGGATGTGTGATTTATGATATAATGAAGATGACAGTAAGAGGCTGATTTTGGAACATTATTTTGTTGGTTAAACAATAAAGAGCTGTTTTTCTCTCGAGAAGCTCTTCCCATCACGTCCCCGTGAAGCTCTTCCCATCACGTCCCCGTGCACACGTGTGTAATATAAAAGCATTAAAGTCTGCGAGCGTGGATACGAGCGGCCCGGCAGCGGCGCCGCTCCACGCTGCAGCTCTCCGGTTTCCTGTTTGACTCTGGCGGCCCGTCGTCTCGCCCGTGAAAGCTCACATCCACAGCTTCATCTCACTGTTTTCTTCTTTTCCACCACAAGCTGCATTAATGCTGGAATCACAAAATTAGAGGTTCCTGACCCGATGGGCTCGAAAAAACCCGCCCCGTTTCCTAAAAGCCGGCACCGGGAGTTAAGCATCGCTAATCACAAGGCTCGGTCCTTATTATGACTCGCAGCAATTACGGGTCAGATGAGTGGCTGTGATTCAGAAATATATTTAAAAAATGCAGAAATGGAACGTTTAATGTTTTAAGTGGCACGTCCTTTAGAGTGCTAAATGGAAGGGCTTTTCCTCCTGAGTGGATAAATGCATCTCAGGCCAAAAGGTAGCAGTTAAAACACAAAAAACCATCTCATATCCAGCGTGAGGGAGGAAGAAAGTAATATTCTTTTATATTGTACATTTAACAACAACTTATCCACAGCTGAGCTTCTGCACCCTGCAGTGCAGTGTATTCACATCGACTCATCACCATTCCCTTTACACTGTAATGTTCAGCTCTTTACATGTTGTGATTAAACCTTAAAGACTCTCACATTTACTCCTACACTTTTATCCACTGCACGCTACTTTCTTTCAAATGTAATGCCATGTGAATTTAAACATGTAAAATAAAAGACTAATAGGATGATTACTGAATGAGAAGATGGTGAATGTAGACTGAAATAAATCTAATAGGAGACTCACATATCTCCAATATATTACTGCATGAATAGTTCACAATAATCACCGGTTTAATTAAACAAAATGGCTTCCACACTCATTATTCAGCAGCTCATAGAATAGCACTTGATCCAGCACATCCTGGTATTTCACATTTTTACATCGAGCTCTGAGAGTTACTCGAGCGCAACTTAATGACGTCACGTGACACTAAATGGAGGTGATGAAATCGTGTGTGTGTGTGTGTGTGTGTGTGTGTGTGAGATGTAGGAGATTTTAACATACTTTTAATTCACTTTTAATGTTGGTTTGTAGAATTAATAAAATAAAGTCAGGGTTGGTGTTAATTGGATGCTCTGCTGTAAAGAAAACCTCAGTGTGAAGGATAATCTGACCTAGCGCTCATCTGCTACGCTTACAGAGAAGCTCTAACTTCATTCATCAAACTGTCAGACGTCGGCGCTGGACTTAACGCTGCTCCTCACTCGAGCCGAAATCACGCAAGAAACATGCGCTTAAGCTCAAGATCAGAATCCAGCGTAACTGAGACACGCCCCTGTTTCAGACAGACTCCGCCCCCGTGTAACTGAGACACGCCCCTGTTTCAGACAGACTCCGCCCCCGCGTGCGTAACTCTCACGTGACTTCTGAGTAGCGCTGAAGTCAGTAGTTACGTCTGAGCTCTGAGTGCTGATGTGTGGAATTTCAGGATTAAATCCTCCTGAACGCTGAACTCTACTCTGAACACTGAGCTGTATGATGTTATTTAGCATTTATACATGACGCGCTATCTGAAAATCGTGATTTGTCGTTTATCATAGTGAGGTTTATCGTATCATTCCTCCGCTCGATGTCATGGGTTTTGGTTTATTGATGTTTCTTATGTTCTACACTACACGTTCAAACTGACATTGTTTTATGAGGCTTCAGAATTTCAGAGCTGAGTTCTTTGATGCTCTCTTCACATGACAGAAGCACTGCAGCTCTTTTTCTGTACACACACACACACACACACACACACACACACACACACACGCACACACACTTATTCAGAGCGGTGAGAAATGCAGTTGTCATGGGAACCAGCGAGCTCTCGGTGAGACGTGACGACAGTGAAACAGCCGAACAGTTCGAGTCGAGAGGCTGCTTCACACTGACGCGCTCTTTTCCTCCTTCGGATTCGGCGTCTCGGATTTCAGTGACAACTGTGACTCCGCCGCTGGCGTGAAAACCTGACGCTGACATCCGTGTGGAATTATAGGATGCAAACATACAGTATATGACAACGTAATCTCACAGTTGGGCTCACAGTTGGAAATTTGTAACAGCGCACTCGACTCGAGTCAGATGAAGTGTTAGGAGGGTTGAGGTTAGGCTTCGATGTGGGCGGGGTCAAAAGAAAAAAAGCACTGACAAATTTATAAATAAATAAATAAATAAATAAAAATAAAGATATGCCACTAAAGTATTCAGGATACATTTATGAAGGAGGCTGCAGGAGGATTAAATCCTGAATAAACATTCTGTAAACACAAAGCGTTAACGTAATGGTTTTATATCTGAATCATCAAGCTGCAATTTTCACACATTCTCTGCACTGCGTCAGACTGGACTACACACTGCTACACACTTCCAGACCACCTGAGGCCTTCTTCATGTTTCCCTCTGCAGGAGTGGTAGAACAGAACATACTTCTCTAATGAACCCGAGAACCCTGAAGCTGCTCCTCTAGTGGAACCGTTAAAGGTTCTTTATAAACGCTTACACCGGAGTGTTTTCCTGTTGGAGATGATTCCAAGAAGAACAGTTTTTTGTACTTCTCTAACAAACCCTTGAAGAACCCTTTTCTAAGACTGAAATTAGAAAGTGTAAAGTTCTACACTTTCATTTAGAAAATAAAGAACCCTTTGTAGGTTCCTTTCCTCTGAAGGAACCTGTAAATGACTTTTACTGCAGAACGTTTCCCAAACAAACAGCACTCCAAGTAGAACAGTTTTATGGAAGCCAAGAACATTAACATCTCTAACGAACCCTTGAAAACCTTTTTTTTCTCCTAAGACTGGAGGAGTAAGGAGTTACATCACTGTTCACACGGATTTTTCTTCCACTCTTAGAAAATTTAGTACCTTTAGAACTGAAGTATCTTAGGTTCTGCTGGAGTCTTTCCCTGACAGAAAGGATTCCAGGTTGAACCCCTTTTTTGGAAGCTAAGAACCCTTACTTGTCTAATGAACCTTTTAAGAACCCATGAAGTTTAGGAGTAGGAGGTCCGTTCATATTGGGATCTTCCTACACTCTTAAATAATAGAACCCTAAACTTAAGTGTTCTCCAGCTGCTCCTCTGTATAAAGCTCTCAAAGGTTCTGCATGCACCTTACAACAGCGTGTACCCCTAGCTTCCAAGTGGACCTTTAATCCTGCAATGAACCTTTAAAGAACCTTCGAAGAACCACTGCTGAGTTCAGGAGAATGTGGTGTTTGTTGTACATAAGTTAAATTTAAGTTAAGTTAAAATTCCCAATTCCTCACCACATTTGTCAAATAAAGAAGCTCTGGTTCTGGTTCTGCCCTGAAGTCAGGAGGTGAAGAGAGAGAGAGAGAGAGAGAGAGAGAGAGAGAGAGAGACTCTGATAAATGACTTTAAGTAATTTAGCTCCTTAGAGAAGAACACGGAGTTGAATGTAATTGTCGGTGTTTACAGACACGACGCAGGGCACAGTAAATATTTGAGGGCTCTGTTTGGAGAACGCAGCTCTGCTTGGTGTGTATGCAGTAATGTGCGCACGCTGCTGATGATATAATAACAGTAAATTAAATTTATATTTAGCACCGTTCCAAAGCTCGTGCATGCTCGATCAACTGCAGGCAGCAAACTTTAGCTCATAATTCAATTACAGGACTTTTTTATCGTTGATTATCAGCTCGGAGGAAATCAGTCTTCCGTGTTAATGAAGTCTTGACCTCTCGAAAGGGAAAGTCGGTTCTGCAAAACACTCAAACAAATCATTTCTGCACTAACTGCTGCAAAACGCAGTACAATGATTTATACCACAACACGGCCCAACTCTAGCGTTCTGGGAATTTTAGACATTAAGAAAATAATAACCTGCTGTTTGTACTGAACTCTTCCCCAGCTACAACATACGCTCTTCATCACGCTTTAACACGGACACTGTCACAAAGCAGCTTTACAGAAATATACACATTCAGGATATACGTTTAAAACTTGTCCCTAATGAAGAAGCCAGGAAGTGACGGTGGTGAGGAAAAACTCCCTGAGACAATATGAGGAAGAAACCTGGAGAGGAAGCAGGCTCAGAAGGAACCCGTCCTCATCTGTTATAGAATTACGGCTCTTAGTTTCCAAAAATGGCTCCTGTTGGAATCCTTTCTGACAGAAATACGCTTTTCTACATATTTTATATAATAGTGCACACTATAAAAATATTTAGCAGTTTGTTTTCCCCAAGAGTGTTCCCCTTTGACAACATCAATAATTTGAATCCATAAAGTAATGAAATGCAAAATATTTTGCTGTCCAAAAATAACAGCTCGAGTCAAGAAAAAGCGTAAAAGTCTGCATCACGTTCAGACAGAATAAAGATTAACTGCATTTTAAACAGCATGAGAGCTGTGGAGTTCGGCAATGTTCATTAATTACAGCTTACATAAAGCAAAGATAAATCTATTTCCTACAAAAAAAAGAAAGCTATTTCCTGTGAATGTGCAGTATGATTGTTGTCATGTTTCAGGATTGTAAATAAATCATTATTTTGAATGCGAACTTTTCCCTTCACTGTGACAATGACAGCAGTGGCGCTTGTTACGGACGATTACGATGATCCGCCGCGTGTAGCTTTTCTTTCCTGCATTAGTTTTATTCAGTGCATCTCCCAACCTTCATGTGAGTCTGAAAACTGGGTTTTGACTCTAAAAGGTTTACACTACACACAGTTTAAAGAAGCCAGACGTGTGTGAGCATGTGGGAGTCGCTCAGTGACCTGAATACGAGACGGTAGATTCATCACTGGCGGTAAAATCAGCGCAGGACTGAGGATTACAGGCGGATCTGCAGTTACACCGCGTCAGGACTTTTATAATAAACCTGCGTTTGTGTATTCATTACTCCGCTTCTCACATTTACACCCGGACACAGCCGGGGGACACAATAAAGCGACAGAGAGAGAGCCTGTATCATCATTCCACCCGATTACTCACACACCACCCGAGATATCGACGAGATATAAAGTCTGGAGGATTTCAGGATTTACTGTTTAAAGTAAATGCAGAGCAGCTGTTAAAGCTGCACCTACAGGACGTTTAACCGCGATCTGTTCAGCTTAAGCATTTTGGATAAAAAAATGCTTGTCCTGTTATTGTGAAACCGCAAAGCATAAAAACTCAGAAAGCCTCAAGGTACAGCCTCACCTCTGACTGATACAAAGCACTGACACTGGAGACTCCTTCCCTTAATGTTACACATCTCCTTACAGAAAACTTCACCAGATCAACAATTACATCATCTTTTTTTAATCCGTGTATGTGGAGTGAAAAGTGCAGTCATCTCAGCGAGTGAGAGGATGACCGTTACTACAGAATGAATACTGTATTACAGCGAGTGCATTAAAGGTGCAGTAAGTAAAATCTGTTAAAGTTTTTCAAGAGTAGGTCTGTAAAAGTTAAACTGCTCGAGTTATAACTCTATAAACACACAAAAGTCCTCTCGTGGTGCTTTATGAGGACGTTCACGAGCGCAGTTGCTGTCCTTTGTTCTTTGTTGGGGGCGTGTCTATAAAATTATGATAAGAAGCCTAATCAAACACAAGCAAGCATTCTCGACCATAATGCAGTTCTCCGAACGGATATTCTCAGCTGCACTCGTGCTAAGGTCGTGGCTTTAAACTTTATCTTTTATCTTTTATCACGTTCTACACTTTTTTCTGTTATTCGTACAAATGAAAACTTTTTGCAGCCTGCAGCTGCGCTACTGTCAGAGCTGCTGTTAATCTTCTGACCAATCAGAATGCAGAATTCAGCAGCAGTGTGCTATTAAATAAACACAGTAGACGTGACGCGGGTTTCTTGAGAGTTTCATGAACAATTTGAATGAAAGTAAACGTGTTTTTGTAAGATTTCAGAACCTCAAAATTTCCTGTTCGTTTCAGTGGCGTTGCTGAGCAACGTGCTGTAAGATGAAGACGTGAATAATAATCAGAGTCTAAGGGGTTGTTCAGTGAGATTAAAGTGCGAGTTACACGTGCGACACACACACACACACACACACACACACACACACACACACACACACCGGGTCATTATCTTTACGGTTCTGATTACAGCTGTTATATAGCGTTTATACATACACCATTACACATCACACACGCCGCGTCCTGAGCCTTTAGCGTTATATTAATTACACACGCTCTGTTTCACTTTCATTTCATCACAGAGCTGATGGGGAAGACGAGTCTGCCTTTAACTGAACACGGCCGTGTGCTAATAAACCTGACTCTTACTTTAATATAATAACGCATTAATACACTCTATAATCAGTAATGATATTTATTCAGCTACGGCGAGTCTTAATAAACTCAACGCAGCACAGAGAATGCAAACGCTTTACTAATGACGGACTGAAGCTAATCATTTTACAGCAATAAACAATTCCATTAATTACATTCTGTTAAACTCTTTCCAACTATCTGTCACATGTGCTAATGAAATGCTGAGTATATTATACGCATAGTGAATTAACAAGACAGAAAAAGTCCAAGAATGATTTAAACAAACAAACAAACAAACAAACAAACAAAGGATCACTCAAATGAGATTAAATAAATGGAGGATTTTCTGTCTGAATAAAACAGGATTCTTAAGAAACTCATCATCAGTACAGGTGAAAGTATTTATTTACTCAGTATAGTGACGGAAAACACCAGAGAGAATAAAGAAGCCTTTATGGTGAAATAAACTAAACATCACGAAGGTGTCGTCTGATTTCTGTAAATAACCAGAAAGTTCACGAGAGTTCTCAGTTAAACTTCACTTTAATAAACTAAATCATTAATTTACAGAGAAACACAAAGAAACAAGAGTCTGAGCCGAGAGGAATGTTTTTATACACCATTACCGTGTCTCACACACACACACACACACACACACACACACACACACACACACACACACACACACTACTTTCGGTGTTCTTCTTCTCTGAAACACACGGATTTTACAGCCTGTGCGCTGAGACACGTCTTAATGAAAGAAGTAATACACAGAGAGAACAAAGTTCCTGCAGAATAATGAAGTGAAACAGTGTTTTACAGTAAAAATAAAAACTACTGTATAATCTGTGGTGCGTAAGAGTGCACACAGACGTGTCATAATAATAAAGCAAACAAAGCAAAGAAGAGAAGCTGAGCGAGTCCGAAAGTTCCTTAGTGACTCGGAGATAAAATAATGAAGTAAGTTTTTGAGGCGAATCTAAAGGAAAAGTTTGTGCAGAGTCAGAGCGGAACACAGCGGTGAGACTAAACCACGTCGTTACACAGAGAAGCCGGAGCTCGTTACGCCGCGCTTCCTCGTGTCCCACACAAAGAAAAAGAATCACAGGAACATCTCCTGACAAATCACTCGGCTTGCTTCTTGGGAAATTAAATAATAAATAAAAAAATGCTAATTGGGCTGCAGCCATGGGAAGAGTGATCGCAGAAACGGAGAATCCGCTGCCAAGCGACTCATCTTCGGCCAAAAATGTTTCAAGCATCGGCAGGATGCTGGAGAAGCGACGTGGTCAGACTGCTTTTAAACCCAGACGAGAGCAGAAATGTCTCGCATTAATGAGCATGCAGGCGCGAGTGAAATGAAGTTAGATTTGTTCGAGCGTGTTTCATGAGGAGTAAAGCTGAAAAGCTTCTTAAAGCCGACGTGATGAAGTGGCCGTGCTGCAGTGATGTACGGCTCCTCCTGTGTGTTTACACTCAGGGCTTTAATCGTAATGACGTCATTCACTGTACAGAAAAATCATTCAGGACCAAAAGTGTGAAATGGTTCGTTCTTCATCGAGGTGACTAAGCTGAACTGCAGGAACTCTACATTTGGTCCATAACGCTAACTGTGCTCATGCTGCTCTTTAAAGTCTTTACTGTAGTGCGTGTTTAACAGAACAGAATACAACAACAGTTTTATATAAAAAAAAGAAAATGGGGAATGACGCTAGACTCTGCTGCGCTAAATAGCGAGTTTAACACTGCGGTGTTCCAGCGGGAGGATCTCCACCTCCCAGCTCCAGGGCTCTCACTTCCATCCTGAGCTTCAGAGTTTCACATGTTCTCCCTGCGTCCGTCTGCGTTTCCTCCAGGTTCTCCGGTTTCTCTCTCTTCCCAGATAAAGCGCTTAGATAAAGGGGGCAGCCGTGGCCTAATGGTCTGAGAGTCGGACTTGTAACCTGAAGGTGAACCTGAAGGTGGTGGGTTCGAGTC
>JAKKZN010000007.1:331137-344173 GCA_033441825.1 Pangasius elongatus | reverse complement strand
TGTGTGTGTGTGTGTGTGTGTGTGTGTGTGTGTGTGTGTGTGTGTGTGTGTGTGTGTGTGTGTGTGTGTGTCCATATGGTCCATTTTGATGTATGCATATGGAAAGCCTCGGGTTAATAAACGCATGGCCATGTACGATATGGAGAGATCATCTGCAGCTTCACTTCAACAGGTGGAGAGAGAGAGCGAGAAAGAGAAAGAGAGGTGAAAGAGCAGAAGACAGAGATGGTGTAAACACTCCAGCATTACTGCAACACCCTCCGAGGCAGCGATGGTTCACGGGTTAAAGCTCTGGGTTACTCATCAGAAGGTCGGGGGTTACATTTACATTTACTTTTACGGCATTTGGCAGTCTCTTATCCAGAGAGACTTACAATTATCTCATTTACACAACGGAGCAGCTGAGGGTTAAGGGCCTCGCTCAAGGGCCCAGCAGTGGCAGCTTGGCAGTGCTGGGATTTGAACTCTCAACCTTCCGATCAGGAGTCCAACATCTCAAGCTCTTCAAGGGTTCAAGCTGCTGCACCACCAAGCTGCCTCTGTTGGACCCTTGAGGAAACCCTCTCTGCTCTAGGGGGCGCTGTATCCCAGCTGACCCTGTGCTCTGACTCTGTATTTCTAACAAGAAAATAATTTCACTGTGCTGTAATGTATATGTGACAGAATAAAGGATTCTTCTTCTTCATACTTCTCCAAACACCTTAAACACTCCTGAACATCACAAACACTGGGAATGTTACTGCAGGCTACCACACACCCTGGAACACCTCAGGATCGTCCCTCAGACGGGCAGCATTGGGAAACTCACCAAAGACAATGACAAGAAAAGTGTGTGTGTGTGTGTGTGTGTGTGAGAACAGGCCATAAGGCTGCAATCACATTAATTCCAGTCTGGATAAACTCTCCTGCTCGCCTGCGGTTTCCAATTCAGAGTAAGTGCACTTTCTAGTGGAGAAGTGAGCTTTATGGCTGTGTGCTGCTGATCGGCCCTCATTAGGCAGCGTGTGTTAGCCGTGTGCATATGCTGGGCCATGTGGTGGAGCCGCACCATTAGCCACCTGAGAGAGCCGACCGTAACGCCGAGCATAAAGCCTCGCTGGAGACGGCCGTGATGTTCCAATAAAAAAAAACAAAACTCCTGACGTTTGTGTCTGCTCCATCATTTAGAGTTTTTATGAAGAGAAAAGTTTCTGGGAGCAGGACGCTGATGAGAAACCTGCAATCACGTGAACGATTAGAACCAGCGTGGGTTCATCAAACAACAGCATGACGTGGTGATGGAGTGTGTGTTACAGTGAGGTGGTGATGGAGTGTGTGTTACAGTGTGATGGTGATGGAGTGTGTGTTACAGTGCGATGGTGATGGAGTGTGTGTTACAGTGCGATGGTGATGGAGTGTGTGTGTTACAGTGCGATGGTGATGGAGTGTGTGTGTTACAGTGCGATGGTGATGGAGTGTGTGTGTGTTACAGTGCGATGGTGATGGAGTGTGTGTTACAGTGCGATGGTGATGGAGTGTGTGTTACAGTGCGATGGTGATGGAGTGTGTGTTACAGTGATGAAGAGATAGATGAAGAAAGAGAAAGGAAAACGAGGAATGTATAGAAAGGACAGGGAGATTGAGAAAGAGAGCGTAAGGTGGAGAGAAAGGCAAAAAGAGAGAAAAGTGAGAGGTGGAGAAAAATTTAAAGAGAAAGACAAAAAGAACAATACATGTTAAAGATGGAGAAAGAGGAGAGAGAGAAAGGAAGATGATGAAAGAGAAAATGCTAAATGTAGGGAGAGAGGAAGAAAAATATAAATGGAAAGAAAGAAAATATCAAAGAAGTGAGAGAGGAAGAGACACAGAGAGAGAGAGATGGATGCTGAGAAGAAGAAAGAAGTGAGATATTTATGCATCTCTCTCTGTATCTGTCTGTCTCTCTTTCCCCATCTCTCTCTCTCTCTCTCTCTCTCTCTCTCTCTCTCTCTCTCAGTGCAGTGTGTTATTAATCCTCATTATGTTGCACTGTGTGTTTGATAAAACCAATACCAGGCCTGTGTGAGTCTCTGAGCGTCCTGCTGTTATCAATATGCTGTGTGACTGCGTTTGTGCAGTTGGCGGGTACGACCGGTGTGTGTGTGTGTGTGTGTGTGTGTGTGTGTGTGAACGTCACCACCTGTTCCCCATCACTCTGCATCCTCACACAGCCGGCTCTGGTAATTGGTGATGAGTGTGTAAGGCTATAGACGAGCTCCACTATTGCACCGTCTGTAATTGAGAACAGTTTGACACAAACTGGTTTATTTCTTTGTTATGATTTTCTCCCGGTGGGTAGCGTGGTGGTGGAAATGAAGTCCCCCTCCTCCTCTTCATCATCATCCTCATCCTCATCGTCGTTGTCACAGAGACTCGCCGATGGAGAGATAAAAGCAGAGAGAATGAGACACTGAATTAAACCATAAAGCATGTGGGGTTTTAATGAAGTCGCTGTCACGTTGCTAAGTGTTGTGTGTTTACTGGGGCATTAGGTGCTTCTGTTTAATTGGAAACTGCTGTTTAAGTTCCTCGTTCGATTTTCCTCACGTGGCAGAAACCGTTAAACTCAGAGAAATCTGTTTTAAAATAATGAGAGATTAACGAGCCCCAGCCAGAGCACTGCCGCTGTCCTGAACTCTGCTGTGGCACGGTAGATGTCCAAACCCTCCAAATGAACACTAACACTACATTAACACCAGCAGCTCCGAGCCTGGTGTCGCTGTGGGCGTGGCCTGTCCAGCGTTATTTGAGTTATGAACATGAACGTAGAGGATGAACGCTCACGTGTCAGTTTGTAGTCCGCTAGTGTCAACGTAGATTTAGTGTATATAATTTGATGTTATTAGAAATACTGGAGTCTTCACATACACAGAAATGTAATATTTATTCATTCACTGTGATGTAAACTGCAATAAAAGAGAGAGAGAGAGAGAGAGAGAGAGCACAGTTTAATGCTTTAAACGCTAGGAAAAGGTCTGTCTCTACACACTGATTATCTCCTCAGCAGCTTTCCGTCTTTATGTTTTAACACATGGAAGCTGAGCGTGATGCCTGATGGTCACAATGCGTAATCACAGCTGCGTTAGCTCGGTGTTGTGATGCTACAGGAGGCGAGCTGCTGGTCACAACGTCCTGCGTATGAAAGTGTTATAACGAAACATTCCTTCCATCGCTGTTTACTCGGTGCTGAAGGTACAACGCTGATTTAAAGCTGCAGGTCTTAACCCAACATCATGAATCACATACACAAGCTTTCTTTCATTTTCAACTCAGACAGAACATCAGCCACTCCGACAGGTGATGAAGAGAGAGAAAGACTGGTGGGAGAAACAGAAAGATATGAGTAAAACTGGGAGAAAGACTGAAAGAGAAGGATGGACAAAGAGAAGAGGGAGAGAATGAGAGAGACGGCAAGCAAATGAGATAAACTAAGAGATGGAGAGAGAGGAAGAAAAAATAGGGGAAAGAGAGAAATGGAGAAAATGGAGATAGAAGTTGAGGAGAAGAAAGGAGTGAGATGAATAGAGAGAATGGAAAAGGAGAGAGAATGAAACTGATGGAGAGACTGAAATAGAAAGAGAAAGAGAAAAGCAGCTCAGCACTAGAGTCTGTTCTCAGTGTGTGTGTGTGTGTGTGTGTGTGTGATGAGCTCCACGCGCTCAGGGTTCAGAGGAAAGCGTCAGGCTTCAGCGTGGCTTCTGCGCGGTTTCATCTCCGTGTGTTTACACTCTTCAACATTTCATGATCATCGATGGTGAAGGAGAACAAACTGAAGATCAGATCGCGTTATTGAACCGTGCTGAAGTCGGGAAACAGAACCGACAGACGTGTTTATCGACAAGCTGTCCATGTAGCTGAAGTTTATTTACACCAGAAGAGACATTACACAACCGCAGCAGATCAGTTCACGTTACACAACCTGCCCATGATGCACCAGTCCGTCTACATGCTGTTGCTTTTTTATTCTCTTCCCCTCACAGCTTCAGGTTTAACGCTCATAACAAGCTCAGTAATTATCTGAGTACCTGGATCAGGTGTGTTTATTCCCGAGCGCTGAAGCTGAGAATCCTTCCCGACCCTCGTCCCGGAGAAATCCTGCGTGTTTACTCCGCTGGTACACACCAACGCTGCCGGCTAATTATCTGACTAGATGGTTCAGGTGTTCCAGAGCAGAAGAAAATGTAATAAAATATACAGTACAGAGGTGAGACCGGTACAAACATTTTAATAGGGCTCGAAAAATGAGTAGTGAAACTTTTCACTCAAATTTAACTCAATCTGGTCTCTGGAGTCATAAACAGCTTTACATTAATGCGCTCGTTATCTAATACATTATCGTTTCTATAGTAACAGCTCACTCGCAGGGACGTGTACAGAAGACGCTCAACATAAACCGATTAAAAAATAACCGCTGATCTGGTTTTGAATAATATAAAATAATATTCATGTAATAATATAACGAATAATATAACGACACTGAGTGGCAGTGTTACGAGAAAAATAACAGCCTTATATCAGGAGACACGAGATACGAGACGTGGTGGAGGTGGAGAGCTGCGCTGGAGAACTGCACTGGAGAACAGCACTGGAGAACTGCACCGGAGAACTGCGCTGGAGAGCTGCACTGGAGAACTGCACTGGAGAGCTGCACTGGAGAACTGCGCTGGAGAGCTGCGCTGGAGAGCTTCAATGGAGAACTGCGCTGGAGAGCTTCAATGGAGAACTGCGCTGGAGAGCTTCAATGGAGAACTGCGCTGGAGAGCTGCACTGGAGAGCTGCACTGGAGAGCTGCGCTGGAGAACTGCGCTGGAGAACTGCACTGGAGAGCTGCACTGGAGAACTGCGCCGGAGAGCTGCACTGGAGAACTGCGCCGGAGAACTGCGCTGGAGAGCTTCAATGGAGAGCTGCACTGGAGAGCTGCACTGGAGAACTGCACTGGAGAGCTGCACTGGAGAGCTGCACTGGAGAGCTGCACTGGAGAGCTGCGCCGGAGAACTGCGCTGGAGAACTGCGCTGGAGAACTGTGCTAATCCTGGCTGTGCATCCGGTTCTCATTACGCTTCTTCTGTACTCTCCGCAGAACTCATTCTGCTCATTCTCTCTGAGTAAGGCGCTAATTCACTGCCAAGTTACATCCATTACATTTCACTAATTCCTTTAAGCACTGAGGTTAATCTATAAGTCACGTGTTAATTGATTAAATCTACATACATTACAGGATTTATTTTAATTGCACGCTGGATTTTAGAGGAATTCGTCCTCATTGAGATCTCAGAACTGACACCAGCTTTGGCAATCCCACTGGAGGGAATTTTTTTTAATTACGAGTCTTTAGGTCATGTTTTTCTTTCTTTGTTTTTATTTCTTGCTTTGTCCTTTGGAGCGTCTCTCAGTGAGCAGACTTGTCCGATTGTCCCCGGAATCTAATAAGAGCTTGATTGCTTTTCCTAATTATCCTGTTTATTGGTGCTGCAGGCCGGCCCTGTTATTGGTGTAATTAATTTCAAAGATAACTTCTTCTCCATCCAGATTAGCAATGGCATACGATAACGGTATGTCAGGGAAAGTGTGTGTGTGTGTGTGTGTGTGTGTGTGTGTGTGTGTGTGTGTGTGTGTGTGAGTTAATTAGCCGAAAGTGCTGCCCAGACAGCCATGCCCCCTTTTTCACACACTTTTCTCCGCAGCTTGACGAATGTCCTCTCTGTTTCTCCGAGAATAAAAGCAAAACCGGCCTCCATTTGTCAACTTTAGCGGCGAATCGATCGCTGCGCTTTTGCCTCCTACGTCTTTATAATGCAGCCACTTTAATTTGGATACTCAGGGAAAAAATGACCTTTTCCCATAAGAACTGTGCTGAGTGGTTTCCTCAGTTTCTGTTCGCTTTTCGTAGAGAGAAGCAGGAAATGAGCTGCGTACTCGCCCTTACCACACTGCTGAAATATTACTCACGTTTAACACTGCGCTCTGATTGGTCCAGAGCTGCGGCTCTGCGATAGTCCTATTTCAGGCTAAACAGACCTTCATCGCCACAGTTACGGTTACTCATCTGCTCATCTGTTCATCTGCCTCTCCGCTGAAAGGAGGATGAGATGAGAGAGGTGAGACGGGTGAAGCGTGCTGTCTGCTTACGAGGCTTTGATTAGCATTTTCCACCTCTGTCTCCCTCTCCTTCTCTCTCCTTCCCTCTCTCTCTCTCTGTCTATCTCTTGCTCTCCCACTCTCTCCCTCTCTCTCTCTCCTTCCCTCCCTCTTTCCATCTATCTCTCTCTTTCTCTTCCTCCCTCCCTCTCTCTCTGCCTATCTCTCTGTCTCTCTCTTGCTCTCTCTCTATCTCTCTATCCCTCTCTGTCTATCTCTTGCTCTCCTACTCTCTCCCTCCTTCTCTCTCCTTCCCTCCCTCTTTCCATCTATCTCTCTCTTTCTCTCCCTCCCTCCCTCTCTCTCCTCCCTCCCTCTCTCTCTGCCTATCTCTCTATCTCTCTATCCCTCTCTGTCTATCACTCTCTCATCTCTCTAGTTCTCTCTCTCTATGTCTCACTCTCTGTCTCTGTCATCATTTCCATCTTTTTTCCTCTTTACTGCTGTCTCTCACTTTATCTGTCCATCAGTGACTCTGTCATTCTTTATCCTTTCTCTCTTTCATTTTTATCAGTATATCACTTTATCTCTCCCTAATTGATTTTTGGTTTTCCACTTTCTCAGTTTCTCAATTTTTCTCTTTATTCTCTCTCTCGTTTATCTGGTCATCTCTCTCACTCCATCACTTTCTTTCTTTGACTCAGTCTTTCTATTGTTTTTGTGTTTTCAGTACTCTCTCTCTCTCTCTCTCTCTCTCTCTCTCTCTCTCTCTCTCTCTCTCTCTCAGGAGAACAGGGTTAAGTTAAGAGAACAGTAGAGACACACGTAGGGAAGTCTGAACCCTGAAACCCTGAGCGTAGATCAATCAACCAGCAAACAGAGAGAGCACACAGGAGGCAAAACACACACACACAAGTGCACACACACTCGCACACACGCGCACACACGCGCACACACACGCGCGCACACACGAGCACACACACGCACACACATACAGATAAATACTTTTCCTCTCATGCTGCTTGAGGATGAAAATCTGCACACAATTACATCTTTTGAATCACACTGAAGCATACTGAATCATACTGAATCACACTGAAGCATACTGAATCATACTGGATCATACTGGATCACACTGAAGCATACTGAATCATACTGGATCATACTGGATCACAATGAAGCATATTGAATCATACTGGATCATACTGGATCACACTGAAGCATACTGAATCATACTGGATCATACTGGATCACAATGAAGCATATTGAATCATACTGGATCATACTGAATCACACTGAATCATACTGAATCACACTGAATCATACTGAATCACACTGAATCACACTGAAGCATACTGAATCACACTGAAGCATACTGAATCACACTGAATCACACTGAATCACACTGAAGCATACTGAATCACACTGAATCACACTGAAGCATACTGAATCACACTGAATCACACTGAAGCATACTGAATCACACTGAAGCATACTGAATCACACTGAATCACACTGAAGCATACTGAAGCATACTGAATCACACTGAATCACACTGAAGCATACTGAAGCATACTGAATCACACTGAATCACACTGAAGCATACTGAATCATACTGAATCACACTGAATCATACTGGATCATACTGAAGCATACTGAATCACACTGTATCACACTGAATCACACTGAAGCATACTGAAGCATACTGAATCACACTGAATCACACTGGATCATACTGAATCATACTGAATCATACTGAATCACACTGAATCATTGTCTGATCTAAATGAGTCGTTCACACATTGTACTGAACTTGTACTGAACGGCGTGCCGTATGAATACACACTGCACTGTAGTGAAAGAGCTCAGAGTGTGTTTGTATGCACACTAATAATCCAATCCTTATCTGATTTAAATCACTATCAGATTATTCAAAACAGCACACTAGAACATCATAAATCTGATTCAGGCCATTACTGGATTTCAAGAAACCTAATAAAGACACCGGGATTTTGGTGCGGTAATAAACATCCAGTGTGTGTGTGTGTGTGTGTGTGTGTGTGCACACTGCTCATGTACTGTCTCTCCTATTTATAAATATGTGTATGAGCAGAAGCAGACTCGGAGAGAGAGAGAAGGACAGAGCAGGAAGGAGGACAGGATTAAGTGCAATTTACAAACATTAAAAAAACAAATAAACATTTATCCTTAAAGCCTCGCTACAGACACAGGCCTCAGCACTCACCCCGAGTCGGCCCAGCCCTATTTACTCGTTAATTAGGGAAAAAAGCCTCCTGTGTGTGTTAATTCGTCTGTTTCTAGACTCTGTGCCTCAGCTCTGATTCAATTAAATTTCATGTTGTTTTGACACAGCAGGTAAGAGATGAATATTAAATGTCACAATAGATTGATACTCAGCTCAGAACGGAGTAAAATACGTTTAATCTCTCTGACTAAGCAGCGCAGTAATTACATTACTGCTCATTAAATTATTGTACAGTACAGAGAGAGCAGCGCTGCTTTAATCCCTCTGAAAAACCCAGCGTTTTAAACCAAGGTTAGTTTTTACTCTTGAGTTCCTGTAATGTGGAAAAGATCTGATCAGCCTGTGGTGTGAGAATGAGCTTTTAGCACATTTAAGACTTTTATTTACATTTATCCAACAGCAAGCAGAGTCGATTATTCATTTATTCACTTTTTCAGCAAAACACCTACGATTAATCAAACATGACGCAGCACAGAGTGTAAAACAAAACCATGGTGTTTTTGTTTCAGGTCTCTGTCGTGTTGTCTTCTCAGTACATTCAGCACGGTACGGCTTGTGTTTAAAACATCACAGTCATTCGCTCTTATTCAGAGAAACGTCTAGAATATTTCCTGCAGAAGTTTTAGATTTCTCAGAACGCTAGAGTCGGAGAGATTTAAGCTTCAACATGTAACAATTTCACAGAAATGCAGAAAAATTTAACGTAGTGTATTAAACACACACAAAAACGCTCTCTTACGACAGAAGTGAAGAGGTTCACATGCAGTATTTCCTCCATACAGTCTACTGAGGTGAGAATAAAGAGCTGTTAGGACGTTTCTGTGACGTAGATGGAGGAGTGGAGTAATTCTGATCAATTCACGCAGGATAAGCGATCTTTATAAATCCCAGGTGGGCGTGGCGTTTTGTCGTCACATGAATAAAGCAGGAAATATAAACATCTTCATTCTCACTTATTTTCCATGCTGCACTCTAATCCTACACAAACACAGAGACACAAGGCACGCCCATTTCTCTCACCTTTATTATTAATGCTTGTTGTAGGGGGCGTGGCCTCGCTCGCTCATTATCAGGTCACATGACCAGGACGTGTCTGTAGTGTGTGGCTGTGTCAGGATCTCAGTAACGTCCCTAAACCCCCCGGAAGCGTCTCGTCTCGGACTCGCCCTTTTACACCTCGTCTAGATTTTACTGTTCTGCGTTTTAAACTTTTGGATTTGATAGAAAAGAGAGAAAAGCGAGCGCTTCCTGAAGCGTCTTTACACTGAAGAAAAAGCGCAAAACCTCTTTTCCCACCTGGAGTTATTTCTACTGCTCAGTGTATAGAAGAGAAAACGCGCTGTAAATACATGCGCACACACACTCCATAAAAAACAGCTAACATGACACAGTACAGGATTAATTACATCACACACCTCCAGGTGGAAAACTAATCCCGTCTGAACAGGGCTTTAATCAAGAATAAGAATAGTTTTAGACAATAGGACATCATTTTGTTTATTACGTATAGAAGAAAAATGTTCTTTACGAGTTCTTTAAGGGTCAGGCTCTACCTGGAACCCCGTTTGATATGAAAACACAAGTGAAGTGAAGTGAAGTGAAGTGAAGTGTGTTTCTGGCACACAGCCTCGACAACACTAAATACTAAATACACTAAATACAGCCTCGGCCTGTAGCGAAGTGAAGTAGTGCAGAGTCTGGAGAGAGACAGAGAGAGAGGGAGAGAGTGAGAAGGAGAGGGAGAGAGAAAGAGAGGGGAGAGAGAGAGAGAGAGAGAGAGAGAGAGACAGAGAGAGAGAGGGAGAGAGACAGAGAGGGGGGAGAGATAGAGAGAGAGAGAGAGAGAGAGAGAGAGAGGGAGAGAGACAGAGAGAGGGAGAGAGGGAGAGAGAGATAGAGAGAGGGAGAGAGAGAGAGAGAGAGAGAGGGAGAGAGCTGATGTATGTGATGTAAAATTAAGAACCTCATAAAATTTATGTGAAGTTCATGTAACTTTTCTGTAAGACGCTGAATTCAGTGGTTTAACCTGCAGAACAAACACACACAAACAAATACAATGATAGAGTAGATGGTGATACGGTGGATTGTGATTGGTCGGTGGATTAGATGGTGATGCAGTGGATTGTGATTGGTCGGTGGATTAGATGGTGATGCGGTGGATTGTGATTGGTCAGTGGATTAGATGGTGATATGGTGGATTGTGATTGGTCGGTGGATTAGATGGTGATGCGGTGGATTGTGATTGGTCAGTGGATTAGATGGTGATATGGTGGATTGTGATTGGTCAGTGGATTAGGTGATGATACGGTGGATTGTGATTGGTCGGTGGATTAGATGGTGATATGGTGGATTGTGATTGGTCGGTGGATTAGATGGTGATGCGGTGGATTGTGATTGGTCGGTGGATTAGATGGTGATGCAGTGGATTGTGATTGGATCCTTGGAAAAATATTCCTAAACCTGCTTAACTTAAGGAACTGAAGGAAAAGTTGAGGAATGTGGTGGATCAGCGGAGACGTGTTTGGTGTCGGATGCTTTCTTTATATCAGCGCTGGAGCTATGACGCTAACGTAGCTAACAAGTAACAGAAGCTTATGGCCTCCAGTTCAGCATAGTGCACTAACTGTGTGTGTAACTCCTCCCAGGAGGTGTGGCCTCACTTTAATCAGCTTTGTGTAGTTTAGTGTCACTCTTCACACACGCCACCAACAGATAGTGGGTGTGGCCTAAAGTCTGAAGGCGGAGCTTGTAGTTAGAACTGATTCAGATGAAACAGCCAGATTGCTGGAACAGGAACACACACTGGTGCTGCGGCGTGGAGCAGTGGAGTGGAGCGGCGGACTGATGCAGCGGCGTGGAGTCGCGGCGTGGAGTCGCGGCGTGGAGTACGTCAGCGGGGTGATGCAATACTCTCGGTTAGCGTGACACATTCTCTTCTCCTGGACAATTAGTCTAATTTCTGCGCTCACATGACACATTTCTCATCGCATCCTGCGTTTCCCCTTGACTTATCTCATCCCAACCCCATCCATCCCTCCTACCACACACACACACACACACACACACACACACACACACACACACACACACACAATTCAATTAAGCTATCATAAATCTGAAATTAGGGAAGGCAGCTATGAAATATGAGATTCTGCATCCATTTGGATCACAGACTCGCTCGTTCTCTTTCTCTCTCCATCCATAAACCTCACAACAGGCTGTGAGCCGTCACGACATCTTCATTTCACAACTCGTCTTTCTCATGTTTTCCAACATTATTATTTTAATTTCGTATTAACAGATTCATGCCTGATCTCCTGATCTCCTGATCTCCTGATGAACCTCGTGTATCTCTCCTTCTGGAGTGAGCTGCTCCTTTAAAGAGGGAGAAAAGGCAGAGTTAATTCTTTAAAAAATCAGAACAGAAAGTCAGAAAAGGTTTCACTTCATCTGTTAATAACACTTCAGGGTTTTCGGCTCTGGATTAAATAAGAATTTACACACTGCTGCTTTAAACAACAACAACGACACGCGTCTGCGTTTTCACTTCTTTACATTCAGTGATGCTCGTTTTCTGCTGACTGAATCACACACAGCTTTCCTCTAGTGTACACACACACACACTCACACACACTCACACACACACTCACACACACTCACACACACATTGGAGGATTTGAATAAGGAAGGGTCAAAGGTCACATCAAAGAGTCTCTCTGGCCTCTGGAGCAGTACTTCCTTTCCCCATCACTCTCACTTCCTCTTCAACACATCAGACATATGACACTGTACCGCTAGCGAGTGTGTGTGGCTAATGCTAATCCTAATGATGCTAACAAAATCATTGTTCTGTTAAATTAAAGTGTAAAAATCTCAGCAGTTTGGCGTGAAACCGGCGAGCAAGCACGGTGAACACAGCGAACACTGCGAGCACGGTGAACACTGCGAACACGGCGAACACGGCGAACACTGCGAACACGGCGAACACTGCGAGCACGGCGAACACTGCGAACACTGCGAACACGGCGAACACTGCGAGCACGGCGAACACTGCGAACACGGCGAACACTGCGAGCACGGCGAACACTGCGAACACTGCGAACACTGCGAACACTGCGAGCACGTCGAACACTGCGAACACGGCGAACACTGCGAGCACGTCGAACACTGCGAACACTGCGAGCACGGCGAACACTGCGAGCACGTCGAACACTGCGAACACGGCAAACACGGCGAACACTGCGAACACTGCGAGCACGGCGAACACTGCGAACACTGCGAACACGGCGAACACGGCGAACACTGCGAACACGGCGAGCACGGCGAACACTGCGAACACTGCGAGCACGTCGAACACTGCGAACACTGCGAGCACTGCGAGCACGGCGAACACTGCGAACACGGCGAACACTGCGAACACTGCGAACANNNGAACACTGCGAACACTGCGAGCACTGCGAGCACGGCGAACACTGCGAACACGGCGAACACTGCGAACACTGCGAACATGGCAAACACGGCGAACACTGCGAACACTGCGAGCACGGCGAACACTGCGAACACGGCGAACACTGCGAACACGGCGAACACGGCGAACACTGCAAACACTGCGAGCACGGCGAACACTGCGAACATGGCAAACACGGCGAACATGGCAAACACGGCGAACACTG
>JAKKZN010000007.1:323637-326137 GCA_033441825.1 Pangasius elongatus | reverse complement strand
GACTCAAAACAACCCCAGCGCAATTAAGTCAATTTAATCTCTTCTCTTAATCATTCATTTGTGGCGCTTTGCTTTGTTTTTTTGTCAAAAAGATGGATTTTTAATGCGAGTGTTTAAAATTGGAGCGTTAGACGCGCCTGAGAGATCATTGTGAAGCTTCACGCTTAAAGCGCCTCCTGTTAATAAACTCGCTTTTATCTTTTGGGGATTTGGAGACGAATGTCACACGCCGTCATCATCCTGCTGTCTGCCGTTTATCCACACATTATTACGATTAAAACAGTCATTTCCAGCAATGATGCACCGTTAAATGATCCGATTTTCTCTGTGTAACTCTAAACAAATAAAAAAGGTAATGTTGGGTACAGAGCAGTTTTCATTTCTTGTTAAATTAAAGATTAAGAAGATAAATTGGGCGTGTTGCACTGGGACACAACAGCGCTAGGCATTAAATAAATCTGAATCCCAAATCTTCTTTTCTATTCAAGTATTTAAATTCACAGATTCAGACTCTTTCTTTGCTGTCAATAGCTACTGTTTACGTATGAAATAATTTAAAAATGAAAAATAAAACACTAATAAGCTGATTTATGAGTGAGAAACAGTGAGAGATAAAATGAAGCTAAGGAGTCTCAGATATCATGAATACATCACTGCGTGAACAGAGCTCGCTGTAACTCTCACATTAATCACCCGTTTAATTCAACAAAATGGCTTCCACACTCATTATTCAGCAGCTCACAGAATAGCACTTGATCCAGCGCAGCCTGGTATTTTACACACTGAAATAAGCGTGAAGCTGTAGCGTAAATGAGAACAGGAACTAACTTGTCTCTCGTTCCTCAACATTAAATCTAACTATAAACCGCTAAATATGCAACGTTTCGTTCATCAATAAATTAAAGAGGTGTAATCGTCTTTAAACAGTGAGCTTTGGTTGCTAAGCAACATAACAGATAAAGATTAGCGTATTTCATAGACAGAATAATGGCTTTAGCGTAACGCTTTAATTGGTTTAAATCCTGGTGTATTCACACACGATTCAGCTACTGTGATGCGTTTTTACGACTGCTTCATACACGGCTCAGCCAATCAGATTTTAAAACTAATTTTTATTTAGAAAGTTTCACTCCACTAATGGATCTCTCTCTCTCTCCATCTCTCTCTCTCTCTATCTCGCTCTCTCTCTCACTCTCTCTTTCTCTGAGATTCCTCAATTTTTTTCCTCCATTAGTGAAGAATGATGGAGTCTCTTTTGAGAAACATTGTAGTTTTTTGTACTATTTTTGATAAATGATGAAATAAAAAGTTCTCGGTAGTGGACTCAGACTTTTTATGACCCATCTGTATCATCATCATCATCATCATCATCATTATGAAGAGCGCTTCCTGGTGTAATCTCATCATTGTCTGTCATTATAAACTCATTCTCCGGCATTTCAATGTGGCTTTTGATTCGGTGGAGGATCTGTTCAGCCTCCCCGAGACCAGATGCGTTGCCCGGGGCACTTCTCTCCGGCTCTCTCCCTTGTTACCCCGGCGTGGTGGAACAGGAAGTACAGCCTGCATGCTGAGGGCTGAAAGGCCTGTATTGATCAGAGAGTGATGGGGTAAAAGGTCACGGTTGTGCCTCGGAGGCAGGAATCCCTGGGCGAGCTCGCTCTCTCTGACTGTACTGCCCGTTAAAGCCCTGAGGAACTTCATCTGCCTCGTGTGTGTGCGATTCTTTTCATTCCGCTCCTCATTCCAGCGCCGAGCTGTGGCTTCTGTCAGCCTCCAGATTCTTTGATTCTTCTCCAACTTGTAGATGAAAGTGCTGAAGGTTGCCAAGTCCTTCTAAAATAAATAAATTAAGTGAAAAATAAAGACCCCTCAGTGCAGATGGTGCCCCGTCGAGTCGGTTTTTAGCGTGTTTGAACTTATTAAATGCGCTCCATTCTAAGCGTGTTAGCGTAATGACTGGAAGCCTTATTAAGGGAGTGAGATGATCACGACATACTGAGAGACGGAAAGCGATAAAATATCTTTACAAATATTTTGTAATTCTGATGTGATCAGTTTAGGTTTCATTTGCTGGGCTGTACACATCACTGATGGAGCTACGCTAGTTTACCTACAGCGGTGTTCATAAAGCTACATAACAAACACACACACTTTAGCTTTGTAACTTTGTCTATATGGTGAAGTTTTCTTATTCATGATAATCCTGTAATTTTGGAAAAACATTCATAACCTGCTCGTGCTCCAGAGTGTGCATAAATTTACTCATAAGAAAACTAACCAGTGTAAACCTCGACCTGATCGACTTCAGATGGTTTAATCTGCATGGATTACAGCACTTTTATATCCGGAATATACTCCAGCGTTTAGCAGACGCCCTCCAGAGCGACTCATACAACGTTTAGTGAAAACCAGACGTTTTTCAGTCTTTACCCTGATCGCTCATTTCATGCTCCCAGCTGTCTGTGTGCTTTACCTTTTATGGAGTTTTGTGGGCGTC
>JAKKZN010000007.1:301003-318877 GCA_033441825.1 Pangasius elongatus | reverse complement strand
GCGTCTGCGTCAGTGACTTAACACTACGGCCGTGCCCTGCGTCTGCGTCAGTGACTTAACACTACAGCCGTGCCCTGTGTCTGTGTCAGTGAGACACAGTGTTAGGGTTGATGCTGATGTTGGTGGTGATGGTGTTGGTGGTGGTGATGGTGTTGATGTTGGTGGTGTTGGTGATGGTGTTGATGGTGTTGATGGTGGTGTTGATGGTGTTGGTGGTGATGGTGTTGATGTTGGTGGTGTTGGTGATGGTGTTGATGTTGGTGGTGTTGGTGATGGTGTTGATGGTGGTGATGGTGTTGATGTTGGTGGTGTTGGTGATGGTGTTGATGGTGTTGATGGTGGTGATGGTGTTGATGGTGGTGTTGATGGTGTTAGTGTTGATGTTGGTGATGATGTTGATGTTGGTGGTGGTGGTGATGGTGTTGATGGTGGTGATGGTGTTGATGTTGGTGGTGTTGGTGATGGTGTTGATGGTGTTGATGGTGTTGATGGTGTTAGTGTTGATGTTGGTGATGATGTTGATGTTGGTGATAGTGGTGTTGGTGGTGATGATCTTTCAACGACCACACTGAACACACTGCAGCTTTTACAGCCCTCCCTCTATCACTATCCTTCTGTCTTCTATCTGTCTCTATCACTCTCTCTCTCTGTCTCTTTATCATGTTCTTTCTATCATTCTACTGCTCTATCACTCTTTTTCTCTCTCTATCAATCTATCTCCCTCTAACCCCTTGTCTCTATTGCTTTCTATGTCTCTCTCTATCACTCTTTCTCTTTATTACTCCATCATCCTCTCTCTATCACTCTTTCTCTTTATTACTCTATCGGTCTCCATCAGTCTGTCACTTTCCCACTATCACTCTCTCACTTTCTATCTCCCTCTCTTTCACTATCACTCTTCATCCCTCCCTGTTTCTATCACTCTCATGCTTCCTATTCTCCTCCATCACTTTATCACTCTCTATTGCTCCCCATCTCTCTCTCTCTCTCTCTCTCTCTCTCTCTCTCTGTCTCTCTCTCTCTCTCTCTCTCTCTCTCTGTCTCTCAGTCTGTTATGTTTTGCAGATCTCAAATTCATCATTATTATGATGTTTTTAACCACTTTATATTTTTTCACCAATTCACCTTCCAACACACACACACACACACACACACACACACACACACACACACACACACACACACACACACACACACACACACACGCAGACACACACAAAATGCCAAAGGCCATATTTGGACAGCTATAGTACCTGTTAAACAGTGCGAGTCACACATACGCTGCCTTGTTTACAGAAACCTGAAGCGCCATGAAAGTCAAAGTAAGGGTGAGAGTCACACACACACACACACACACACACACACACACACACACACACACACACACACACCCCGAGGCTAACTCACTGTACTTACTATAATCTCTCAAACCCAAATCCCACTGAAAGCTGGTCTTATTTTTTCCAGCAGGAAAAGCGATCTCGTCTTTTCGCTCCTGCTTGTTGTAGTGTAATGAGATTTAGTGCAGATGGAATTCGCCTGTAGTGTGTTTAGGAAGGGAGCTTAACCTCGCTGTAGTGTTCCCTACTTAGCACCATTGTGCCCTGATGCCCCGGGCTGTGTCTGTAGATTTTATAGCAGTGCAGCTGTAATCCGTGTTTTTCTCTTTATCTCAGTGCTGATCAGAGTAAACACCGGAGACCTGAAGCTCCTTTAATGCTCCTGATGGGAACGGGAATGGGAATGGCAATAAGAGACGGGAACGAGGAGCGACATTACCATCATCTTTCATGTTATTAATACACAAACTCTGCACCGAGGGACCCCTGACTGAGGCTCTTTCAGAATCAGGACGCTTGAAGCCCAGGAGCAGTTCTGAGATCCGATTCCTGGTCTTCTTGAAAATGAGGAAGCTATGCTGAGTGAGGACTGATTTTTGTGATGCCAGGGAAAGAGCTGTTATTGGTCAAAACGCTGCGCTCTGACCCTGCGCCCTGACCCTGCGCCCTGACCCTGCGCCCTGACGCTGCGCCCTGACCCTGCGCCCTGACCCTGCGCTCTGACCCTGTGCCCTGACGCTGCGCCCTGACGCTGCGCCCTGACCCTGCGCCCTGACCCTGTGCCCTGACGCTGCGCTCTGACCCTGTGCTCTGACCCTGTGCCCTGACGCTGAGCCCTGACCCTGTGCTCTGACCCTGTGCCCTGACCCTGTGCCCTGACGCTGCGCTCTGACCCTGCGCTCTGACCCTGCGCTCTGACCCTGTGCTCTGACCCTGCGCTCTGACCCTGCGCTCTGACCCTGTGCTCTGACCCTGTGCTCTGACGCTGTGCTCTGACCCTGTACTCTGACGCTGTGCCCTGACCCTATGCTCTGACCCTGTGCTCTGACCCTGTGCCCTGATGCTGCGCTCTGACTCTGCGCTTCCTAACAAGCTGCAATATGTGAAGGAAAGAATTTCACTGTGCTGTAATGTATATGTGACAAGATGAAGGTTTCTTCTTCTTCTCGCATCACTTCTGGGTGTGTGCCAACTGCTGCTATTGAGCTACATGTAGGAACTAAAGGCTGTGAGCAGGGAGCTGAAGAAACGTCAGACGCATGCGCTATAGGAACTGTCCGAGGAACCATTCCAGCTGATTGGTTTGGATTTGATGGTTCTTTTCAGCATCATACCTAATTCATGTAGAATTGAGAAGATGATTTCAGATGTTGCTGAAATCACAGCTCTGCGTCTGTAGGTGTAATTTTCGCTGTTCTCTCGTATAAAAATTGTACAAAACTGTAGGGATCTAATCAGTTTGGTGTAGTACAAATCAGACACGACCTGTTTGTAGGACTCGAAGCTGAATGACAACTTGTAGAAAATCCAATTTTATTACATTATTATTTCTCTCTCTCTCTCTCTCTCTCTCTCCCTCTCTCTCTCCCTCTCTCTCTCTATGTCCCTTTCTCCGTCTCTCTGAGTTCAGCATGTCTTCATTTGCCCGCTGCGCCTCAGAGCCATCAAGCAGCACTCCATACACTCGCTTCATAAATAAGCAAATGCACAAATAACACAGATGGCATGAATTATTCAACGATCCACCGGCGATATAGAGGGTCAACCAAACACATTTTGACAGAAGACTCCAGTAAGGAGGGGAGGGAAAATAATAAAGACTTGAATAACCTTGATTCAGCTGTGTTTCATATCAGCTTATCTGCTTTTTGTTTTTTTTTTATCTGAGTTGGGATGCGAACTGGATGAAAATCAACGCTTGAATTTGGAGCATGCTGAATTACAGACCACACCGAGAACCTCGCATCGATCCGCTGAAGCTGTAACGGGAAAGTAGAGCAGAAATAAGGCTATGGGCTGTAGCTCCAACGCTGAGGTTTCACAGAATTCATTCGAGGGTCCTTGAGATTTAAAAAAGGACATGTGGTTTGGGATTTTGATGTTCTTCTAAGAACACTAACCAGAAAAGAACTCTAGTGTGGGACAGAACCTTCAACACAGAGTTCTCTGATCCTACAGAGGTGATGAACGATGAACTCATCCCTTCTTCAGGAAGAAAATTACAACCAGATGCTGCCCATGTCACATAAAGAACTTTTATACCTAAAGATTAGTGCCTGGGGATGATGTCATGATGATGTCATTAATGATCAGGATATGCCCTCTGAGAGAGAGAGAGAGAGAGAGAGAGAGAGAGAGAGAGAGAGAGAGAGAGAGAGAGAGAGAGAGAGAGAGAGAGAGAGTAGGTCTTACTGCTGAGTCTGAGAAAGAGGAAAAAAACTTTTGAATCTATACAACCCACACACACACACACACACACACAAAAGACACACACACGAGGCACACACACGAGGCACACACACACACACACACACACACACACACTTTTCTTTTCATCTTCCACTTCTGCGTGCTTGCTCTAATAAATCCTGGCCAAAGTGACAGTAATGAGAGTATTTATGATCGCACAGATCCCAGCGGTGTCAATTACGCAACGTCTAAACAAAAGAGGCCCAATTAAGTTCTGTCGTAAATCTTTTGGCTTGTTTGCGTTATGAGGGAAAAGAGGGGCGATGTGACCCCTGAGACGGAGCGCAGGACCGAGAGAGGGAGAGAGAGAGAGAGACAGAGAGGAAACATAAAAGGTAAAATTGTTTGGAATCTCAAGTTTCTCTATTAATTAGGATTTGAGCTGATCTGATGAGAGTGGGTGGGGCTTTAAAATGGGCATGTCTGAGTGACACAGGTGGGCATGAGTCAGGTGGGTATGTGTGAGACAGGTGTGTGTGTGAGAGTGAGCCAGGTGGGCGTGTCTCTGAATGGGACAGGTTTAGCAGATACTGTAGCTAATAGGCTGCTAGATAATTAGCATAAGGGGAGGTATTTATATAAAACTTTTTTGAGCAATAAAATGTGACCGTGTGCCAGGAGGGCGTGTCCTAAACCCTAGTGCTTTAAAGAGAACGACTGTTTGTGCTAGTTAGCTACAGCGTAAACCGTGTTTGCTAATTGGCTAACTAGCAGCTGTTTATCCGAGTGTTGTTTTCCTGCTTGCACGGTGTTAACCCAGACATACGGTTGCAGTGTATTGTGGGTAATTATGAGTAATTCATCGTAACAAGCGGCGTTTGTCACTACAACTGTAGCGTGTCAATCAGGTCTGACCTTGAAATCTTGCTCACGCTAATCCGTGTGTTTTTCCAGGAGGATGTCGGACGCAGTGTGACGTGTCATCCATCAATCAAGCGTCGCGCTGCTCTTTAGCGAGTAGCTGTGCACGTTATTAGCAGCGCAGCGCAGTGAAATCTGTCAGTGTGCTGAAGCCTGTCAGTGTTCGTGGCCGTGAGGAATGTGAGTAATACAGCGGGTTTATAAATAGCGCCTCCGGAGCCGAGCAGCTCCAGAACGGCAAAGGAGTTGGACTGAATCCCAGAATCCGCTAACGACTCGAGTAGCGCTCGATTTTTTTTTTCTGGAGGAGTCCATGGGGACGCTAACGGCTAACTGCGACCCAAAATCTCACCAGTGTCTGATTGGCGGTGATGGAATGGCTGATGCATGCACACACACACACACACACACACACACACACACACACACACACACACACACACACTCTTTCTCTCTGAATTCATGCACAGCATTTTCTCCACATCTCCATCACGTCCATGAGGCAGAACACGGCCACAGGCTCTGAGGACACAGACGAGTGATTGTGAGCTGCAGAGACACTGCTGCACTTGTTCAGGCTTTATTTTCTCTTCAAGTGTGTTTTTTTAAATACTCTTCAGAGTCCAGAGAGAGTGCACACTGTGGTGTTGTCCACTTATCACTGACACACACACACACACACACACACACGTCTAAACACTCGTGAGGAAACAGCAACACGGCGTGCCGTATCTCCAGACGATAAAACAGGAAGAAGATTTGAATTGTGCATGAGCGCTCTGGACACTGAAGAAGGAAAAACACTGTAATGAATAATATAAAAAACACACTGAGGAAAAAATATCTTCACTAAAACTGTAGAAAAATGTTTCATAATCTTCGTTTGATCACAATCTCATAATGAGAAAAGTTTAACTATAGTCATATTTTTGCAGTTTTACAAAATGTCACTTTTGAGTGTAAAAAATTGACTGTTGATCTGCGTGTCAATCAAAGCGGCATGGCAAGATTGATTTATTTTATTAGATTTGATTAATATTGGTGATAAGTGAATAAAATGCATCAGGCAATATGACAAGACGAGATTAAAAGATTAGAAACTTTACTGATCCTGATAGAATTTTTCCTCCCGATGATACAAAACAAGTTGTTGGGTTAAAAATGTAGATATAGATGAATAAAATGTAATGAGGATATAAATATTTGTATAAGTGTGTGTGTGACTCATCTCCGAGCGTCTCTCGCTGCAGACAGAGGCGGCGGAGGTTAAAGTAGATCAGCGATGATCTGAAACGTCATGTAGGTCTTTAACTCTATAAATCTCTCGGATCTGCAGCACTGAAGCCCTTTTGTTTTCACTCCAATAGTCCTTCTGTACTTCCTGCTAATTATTCGGTGCTTAAAAAAAGACCTTTGTGTGATTTTCTGTTAAATACATTCTCCCATCATTACAGTTCATAAATCACTCAAATATCTTCAACAGTAAAACTGTATGAAATCTGTAAAAACTTTATTTATAATAGTGAACTTTTGTAAAACTTTGATCTGCAGGAACACGTTTATATTTACGGCATTAGGCAGACTCTTATCCAGAGCGACTTACATTTTATCTTATTTATACAACTGAGCAGTTGAGGGTTAGGGGCCTCGCTCCAGGGCCCAGCAGTGGCAGCTTGGCAGTGCTGGGGATTGAACTCATGACCTTCTGATCAGTAGCCCAACAGCCTAACCACTGAGCTACCGCTGCCCTCAGTGGGAAAGACTGCACGGCTGCTCGACTGGAAATAAAGTTATTACTCAAAATACCGAATGGCATATCGATTGAAAACAAAAGGATTCTCTGGTTTTTGTACCGTACTGAGAATATATCACACATTAGTTCTCAACGTGTATCATCATCTTCTTCATCTTCTTCATCATCATCATCATCTACACTTCTTCACTCAGGAATATTTTTCCTGAGAGCTGATTAACGGTTCTGCTGAATCCCAGTCGGCTCACTGCTCATCCACACGACCCAGTCCAAGGTTCATCAGCTGCTGGATCGTGGTCTGGATGCTGAGCCAGAGAACATGAAAAAAACAAAAAGGTCATGTTTCGATTTTCTAAATATGAACCATCGCGGCTTCTGGTGAGGTTTATCCAGTCACACACATGTATATAAATTATTTAGCTGAAAGAACTCATCAGATCAGAGGCCAAAGCTACAGAGCCAGAGACATTAGCTCGGAAAAGTGGAGGGTTCGAGACACCTCAGCAGTTCAGTACAGCTCAACAATCCACAATAAACTGCACACTAAACAGTGAAGCGCAGGACAACACACACACACACAGCGCTCAGCAGCCTGGATCTGATCAGAGTCTGCAGCGTTAGCCAGAAGCAACACTACGAAACAAAACACAATGAATTGTCTAATGTATAGTCATGCAGTAGAGCTAGAAGCTTTAAAAGGAGCTGTGATCATTCAGTCAGGGTAACGGGGTAAGACCTAGCCGGCTCGTACACCCTGCATGGTGCACTACATGTAGTGAATGTCATCTGATATTCAGCTGGAGGAAAAAACCTGGCAGAGAAACAGATCTGAGTGCAACTCGTCTGTACACATTCACTGCAGAAAAAGATTTAAAAGTCATTCCCATTAAAACTGCTCTTATAAACACAATTTATTAAAAAAACACCACTGCTCGAGATGTTTCACACTAAACTTATATGACTAAGACGATCACTGAAGTGATAAACGAGAGGTTTTCAGTAAATCTGTTTTGCTGAAACTCGGCCAAACCGCACTCGTCTTTTTCAGCCTGATGCCGAACCCTAGCAGCGCTTTTTGGCTGATCACATCAATACGTCCTGCTTTAATGATCAGCACAGCTCTCACACACACAATAAAAACACGATTAATCGCGCAGCTCTAGCGCGACGTTCCTCCAGACACTGAAGACCATAAAAAGGAGTCTGCAAGAAGAAGTGAAGCTTTTTCTTCTGCGGGAACAACAGCACAGTGTTGCCTCACATTCACATTAAAATGATCTGTAGCTCTGAATATTGGGGAAAAGTGGACAGAAAAACATTGCGGCGTTTCTGAACACCAGGAGCCATGAAAAAAACACAGTGAAGAAGAAACAGAAGATTCTGGGTTTGTTTATCGGCTCTGTTTAAAGTGCACTGCTGAGATGGTAGACGTTCTTCACACACTCCTGAACATCAGAACATCCGGTCTGAGCACTGAAGCAGAATCATCTTTACAAAAGTTTTATTATTTTTAATAGTTGAGAGACACTACACTCTACATTTTATTCACTTATCTAAAATATTTAGATGCTGAAATTCCACACATCAGCACTCAGAGCTCAGACGTAACTACTGACTTCAGCGCTACTCAAAAGTTATGTGAGAGTTACGCACGCGGGGGCGGAGTCTGTCTGAAACAGGGGCGTGTCTCAGTTACGCTGGATTCTGATCTTGAGCTTCAGCGCNAGCGCATGTTTGTTGCGTGATTTCGGCTCGAGTGAGGAGCAGCGTTAAGTCCAGCGCCGCCGTCTGACAGTTTGATGGAACACTGATCACTAACACTGGCTTTATTTTATTCATTTCACTCAAATTAGTGAATTAAAAGTGTGATCAAGTGCGTGATGGAACATTTGGACTTAAGTTGCTGAATTCGGCTGTGTTCAGTGTTGAGACGTCCTTCACGCTGTGTGTGTGTTTGATTATCACCTGTATTCAGAGCTTCGGATCATGTTAACGTGTTTATTAGGAACAGGGACGCCGGTGCAGAAGGAGAACGTCGCTGTATTTATTCTGCGTATCACCGACATTTAATCAGAATAAACACCCTGTCCTGTGACGCAGGGACAGACGAGAGAGTCTGGCGGTTTTGCATAGTCCGCAGTGTTTACAGATACGATGGTGTTATTGTTCACTTATCACAGATATTTAATGAAAATCCTCCAGAAAGAAATCAACGTTCTGTTTTGATGTTCAGAGACATGAGCGATTGACTCAGAGATACAGCGTCTACATTTTTATCAGTTCCTCACGAATATTTACCAAAACAGATCCAGCGTATCAAAATTCATTACACTGCTTTTTTATAGCCTCAGAGTTCTGAGATTCTGCTCGCTGCAGTGCTTTTTCACCTCCATCTCCTATATGAAGCTCTCCACACTTCTGCAGGTGAGATAGAAAACATGAAGAAGTCTCTATTTGGACTTCAGAGCCCAGCGATATTCCTCCTGCTGCCTGGACTGAACTACTGCCACTGTAACAGCTAATTAAAGTCATAACACTGAGATTTAATTAGATCATTTACAACAGTTTATATCACTGAACACAGCATTTATGTTTCTAGATGAAAGATGTACATTCTGATGCATTATTCTTTTTATCCTTTTCTAGTTACAGTTTCCTGTTGTCGCTTACGTTATAGCAGCTATAAACAGTCGCTCCCTCAGCCTCCCTCAGCCTCCCTTTATTCTCTCTCTTCAAGTTAATAAGAGAAAAAAATAACGCAGCTTCTTATAAATGTTACCGAAGCGTAAACTCCTCTGTCCTGAAGATGTCAGAAAACATAAAGTTACAGCTTCAGGGGTCTTCAGTTTTATCCTCAGGACCCGTGCGGCTGCAGGTCTTCACTCCAGTCAGGCAGGAGTCACACCTGACTCCACTTGTTTAATCAGTCCATCTTAGCCTCCAATCAGCTATCATCCGTGAGTCCTATTTTTCTGCAGTGAAATCCTTCAGCCACAGCGGCCCTGTGCAGATAAAACCGAAGACCCCTGCTCTAACTGTTACAGAGCGCTCACACTGGAGACTCCTTCCGTAAATGTTACATAAATGTCTCCTTATTTTAAGAAAACTTCATCACATCAATGATTTTTTATGTGAGGTGTCCGCTGTACATGTTCCTGTGAATGAGCTGTTACTATAGAAACATTAACGTATCAGAGCGAGAGCATTAATATAAACCTGCACTACTGTCAGAGCTGCTGTTAGAGAGAATTAATCAACACCTCCTGACCAATCAGAGCGCAGAACTCAGCACCACCGTGGGATAATGCTGCACATACGTCCACTTGAACTTTAGTTGACCCGGTGTGTTGTAGATGTGTTTGAAAGCACAGTGTGGAATTTTAAGAGTGTGAAAGCTGCTTTACTCTGAACTCTTCCGTCTCTTTATTTATTTAGCTTTTCTTTGCGTTCTCCGGCTGTGCATGTTCACCCTATAGAAGTCTCCTGTATGTTTTCTGCATTTTATCTTTCCTACACTTAAAGAGACAGAGGGAATATTAAGGCCACGGTACACTGTAGACCTGTTATAGCCTGTGCTGAAATAAATTACTCACCTAACCATCAATAAAACGTTTAATTTTATTAGATATTTCTTTCTTTATGACAATATCGCAATAATATCAAACAGTGTGGTCATGTTTAATGTGTATCAGTCACTTTCTCTTTCTCTTTTTTCTCATTCTTTAAAAAACCAAGTATACTAAAGCCACGAAGTAAGTAGGGTCTCGTCGGTACGGCGTACGAGAGGTCGTCGTGTCCGCGGTGGTGAGGATGTTTTAACGTGATCATGATGGCCACACTGAGAGCTGTTGTAGCCGTGTTTTGTTCCATGTCCCTAATATTTAGCTCTACAGTGTAAAATTAGCATGCTCCTTTAAAGCCGGCTCTTTTAAAGCAAACTAAGGTCACGTTCGAGTCCACATTAGTCATAACTTCGCTAGCGCTGTGCTGGGCTGACCTGGGATGACCTCGTGCTCACTCACATCCCCGACGAGCTTTGATGTGTTTTTACTGTTTCTGCTAATGGCTGAGAGCTTTCAGTGTGGAGAGGCGTTTAAAAACCTCAGCACTCTTCACAGCACGCAAGCAGACACGGAAAAATTACAGCCACGCTAAAACCGGAGCGACGTGGAGTCAGAGACGACCGGCCGGATCGAACCTGCTAACGTGTGGAACACGTGGCGAAAAAGCCGAAAAGGCTGCATTTCATCTGGTTTGTAACGTAATTTCTGTGCTTTAGTTTGTTTTATCTGTGATTAAATGAGTTAATTCAGTGCAGCGCTTTGCGTAAACGGTTATTGCCGCTGTTCGGGACGGTTTAGAACTAAAAGAGCAGTTTAAAGATTTCTCAATTAGGCAGAACAGATTTATTATCTGGAACACAGAGCCGGACTCGGTGCAGGATTTTATTACTGCTGTTATCAACATTAGCTAACTAGCACACACACACACACACACACACACACACACACACACACACACTGAAATACTGATTTGAAATTAACAGACCTTATCCAGTATTTAAACCATAATTATTTAAAGCCACATCAAGCCTTCTATGAAATCATTTAGCCATTTAGCCACCACACCTCCGCTTTAGCATGCTAGGTAGTTATCTTACTTAGCCTACAAGCTACAGCTGAGCAGTGATGAACATTTAACATTTCATTTAAGTAAATAAATATCCACGTTGGATTCATTCATTTAATAACTTTATGTAAGTAGAAACAGTATCGCTGAATCATGTTCAATTCTTCTTTATTCTCATGTGTTAGCCAATGATCCCTGAATTCACCAACTGGTTTTAATCATATTCTTATTCTTATTCTTATTCTTAGTCTTTTAAAAGGTTTAGTGAGATTTTAACTTAAACAGTGACTGTGTCTCTTATTCACGGGAATCATCTCACTGAGTGCACCCTGTTCAGTGTCCTGTATAATTATATACACAGAAGTAGGGAGGGAGTGAGGGAAAGAGGGAGGGAGTGAGGGAGGGAAGGAGGGAGGGAAAGAGGGAAGGGAAAGGGGGAGGGAAAGAGGTAAGGTACAGGGGGAGGGAAAGAGTGAAGGAAAGAGGGAGGGAAAGAGGGAGGGACAGGGGGAGGGAACGAGGGAAGGGAAAGGAGGAGGAAAAGAGGGAGGGAAAGAGGGAAGGGACAGGGGGAGGGAAAGAGGGAGGGATGGCAGAGGCCATTACTGCGAAAGTCACGAAGTATTTACACAGTGCTTTTAGTGTCTCTTTTTCCGGCGCCGGTGAAAATTAATGAAAGCCTCACTTTGCGAATCAGGGCAGAAACAAATTTACACTTAGTAGAGTTCAATTTGTCGCGCGGCATCCGGCTTGTTTTTCAGGGGAGAAAAAAACCATTATGGTGGATTATTATGCGGCGTACGACCTCCAGGAGTTTATGGGCCATGCAAATGGCATCGAGGCATATTTCTCTGCCTAATGGATGCCTACACATCGATGTGGTAATAATAATGATAATAATAAAAACATTTTTCCCCCTCTCAGCTAAGCCAACCTTTACCACCTTGTATATTAACTCAGCGTGAGTCACACACACACACACACGCACACACACACACACACACACACACACACACACATAGCCCGGAGCGATGCGTCAGGGAAAAAGCAAAAGATCAGGATGGAAAATGGAGGCTGAAAAGAGAGACTTCTAACCTGCATAACATTACACATCATTTGCATTTTGTTAAAGCAGCAGCGACGTAGCGCGAGGTTTTTGGAGGGTGTTGCAGTATTTAGTTTGTCTCGTTCGTAAGTCCAGTTTGTGGTGATTTGTGATGCATCTGAGCAGCACAAAGCACAGCTACAGCTACAGCTCAACCACAAACAGCTACAGCTCAACCACAAACAGCTACAGCTCAACCACAAGCAGCTACAACGCAACCACAAACAGCTACAGCTCAACCACAAGCATCTACAGCTCAACCACAAGCAGCTACAGCTCAACAACAAGCAGCTACAAAGCAACCACAAACAGCTACAGCTCAACCACAAACAGCTACAGCTCAACCACAAGCAGCTACAGCTCAACCACAAGCAGCTACAACGCAACCACAAACAGCTACAGCTCAACCACAAACAGCTACAACGCAACCACAAACAGCTACAGCTCAACCACAAACAGCTACAGCTCAACCACAAGCAGCTACAGCTCAACCACAAGCAGCTACAGCTCAACCACAAACAGCTACAGCTCAACCACAAACAGCTACAGCTCAACCACAAGCAGCTACAACTCAACCACAAACAGCTACAGCTCAACCACAAGCAGCTACAGCTCAACCACAAGCAGCTACAACTCAACCACAAACAGCTACAGCTCAACCACAAACAGCTACAGCTCAACCACAAAAAGCTACAGCTCAACCACAAACAGCTACAGCTCAAGCACAAGCAGCTACAGCTAAACCACAAGCAGCTACAACGCAACCAAAAGCAGCTACAGCACAACCACAAGCAGCTACAGCTCAACCACAAGCAGCTACAGCTCAAGCACAAACAGCTACAACGCAACCACAAGCAGCTACAGCACAACCACAAGCAGCTACAGCTCAACCACAAGCAGCTACAGCACAACCACAAGCAGCTACAGCTCAACCACAAGCAGCTACAGCTCAACCACAAGCAGCTACAACGCAACCACAAGCAGCTACAGCTCAACCACAAGCAGCTACAGCTCAACCACAAGCAGCTACAGCTCAACCAGAATCCAGTGTGATTCCTCTTCTGTCTAAAAGCACTACTTTAGAGAAAATCACCTCAAATGTAGTTCCATCCATCCGTTTATTTATCCATCCATTTACTCACTCCATCATACACAGTAGCTGCTTTATCCTGGTTTGTTCCAGTGAACAGGGAGTAAGGTGAGAGTTGGGACGCAGCAGTTGACTGTGTTCAGTGCTTTGTGTGTGTGTGTGTGTGTGTGTGTGTCTGCGAGTGTGTGTGTGTGTATGCATGTGTGTATGAGTGTGTTTGTATGTGTGTTTGTATGAGTGTGCGTGTGTATGCGTACGTGTATGCGTACGTGTATGAGTGTGTGTGTGTATGAGTGTGTGTGTGTGTGTGTGTGTGTGTGTGTGTGTGTGTGTGTGTGTGCTGGTTATGAGAATTATGAAAATGCCTATCAGTGATGTTTTCCTTGGTAAGTCCGGCTCCGTTACGGAACTCCGGTCCTGTTGATTGTGTACGTACGATTAAACGGCACTTCCGTTAGGCTCTCTTCGCTCTCTTACTGATAGCGAGCTGATCGACACGTGAAAGAACCTCAGCGCGGTTGCGGCTCTGCACCGTGGGGTGCTTACTACTGTGTCCTGAATTACACTCTACACACTGCACAACTCTACACAACTCTACACACTGCACAACTCTACACAACTCTACACACTGCACAACTCTACACAACTCTACACAACTCTACACACTGCACAACTCTATACAACTCTACACACTGCACAACTCTACACAACTCTACATACTGCACAACTCTACACAACTCTACACACTGCACAACTCTACACAACTCTACACACTGCACAACTCTATACAACTCTACACACTGCACAACTCTACACACTGCACAACTCTATACAACTCTACACACTGCACAACTCTGCACGCTGCACAACTCTATACAACTCTACACATTGCACAACTCTATACAACTCTATACAACTCTACACACTGCACAACTCTACACAACTCTACACACTGCACAACTCTACACAACTCTACACACTGCACAACTCTACACAACTCTACACAACTCTACACACTGCACAACTCTATACAACTCTACACACTGCACAACTCTACACAACTCTACATACTGCACAACTCTACACAACTCTACACACTGCACAACTCTACACAACTCTACACACTGCACAACTCTATACAACTCTACATACTGCACAACTCTACACAACTCTACACACTGCACAACTCTACTCTAACTCTCTGATCCGGAAATCAGCAGGTGCAGAAAAGGGCTCGGGATAAACACACGCGTTCTCCACAGTGAGCCTGAGGTAAGGAGGAGATGGTTTCCTGTGCGTCGGCGCGTTTCCGTTACGTTTCTCATCGCTGGAGCTGTGCCGTGACTTCGCCGTCCTCCTATTGGTGGATTTTAGATGAGCGTCGTAGCAGCGCTCACACTCTGAGACTTTAATCCCAGATTTCTCACACGGACTCACACTTTCTCCTCCACTGCGTTTGGCCACAGTGACACTGAATCGACCGAGCTCACCTCACAATCAAAGACCTCTTTTACGATGGGAGAATTTTATCTGTGACGGTAACGTCAGGCTGAAAATCGTACGGACAGTTTCAGCAAACGCTCGACTGCAGCAATCATGAGCATGTCAGCGGTTTTAAAAATCCATTTTTCTTGTTTGCACAAAAACGGTGAAAAGAGTTTTACATTTTCTCTACTTCAGAGAAACACTGATCCAAAACACCATTTTTGTGTAGCTGCAGAGATTTAAAAAAGCTACGTTTTTAAAAAATATCCGTATACATGTGTGGGAGACACAGGAAGCCATGTCAGGAGCAGAAGCGCATCAGTCAGAGAGAGGAGGTGATGGTGTGCAGAAGCCTCAGGACCCAGCAGGCGCTCCTCTAATGTGCCTGATCGAAAAGGAGCAGAGCAGGAAACTCCACCATCATAATGCAATTAACTGCACAAGATTGGCCACATTCTTCTTCCTGCTGTCAGAGAGCATAAAGGAGGGCTTTCTGAGCACACACACACACACACACACACACACACAGGCACACTATCTCTCTCTTTATTTCTTTCCCTATGAAGAAAAGAGCAACTTTAAAATTAAAACCCGAGCTCATTATGCATAATTTCACATTTTTTAACATTGACTATGATCTCAGTAAAAAGATTTTTCTCTTATCTTGTGCTTGGGATAAAGAGCAGCTCTCTCTCTCTGTCTCTCTCACACACACACACACACACACACACACACACACACACACACAATAAAACCCTCCTGGTCATTTATCAGTGCGATATTGCTGCGGCTTTTTTCTGAGCGCAGAGTATTTTTTGCTCTCAGAGCTTCTTTCACTTATTAATGAGATCATATTCGATCCTCCTCCTCCTTCCACATACACACACACACAAACACACACACACAAACACACACACACACATACACACACTGAGCCTTTGAGGAGTTTCTCTCTTTACTAGGACTCACATATGAGATACAGAGATACACACAGCTGATAATCATTATTCAACCTGCTGGCACAAGCAATAAAATCCTTTTCTTTCTTTCCTCATTCCTCTCCATCCTCCATCCTCCTCGTTCTCCTCCTCGTTCTCCTCCTCGTTCTCTCGCTTGGAGATTTGGCTGCTTATCGGCCCGGCAGTTCTCCCTGCGAATGAAGTGTGTGATTGTTATTAACTGTGTGTGGATATGCTCGAGACAGAGCTGTATCATCTCCCCGACTGGAAGAGGTGAAATTATATTAAAGATGAAGAGTTCTGAGCACAGCGAGGTTCCACTTCACCAGAGAAGCAAACTGTTCATTATTAAGGGTGCCATTATTTAATGTGATAGTTTAGTTAAAGATGAAGTGTACACAAGGCTTCCTCTGTGAAAATTCTCCCTTAAACATAATGTTTCCTCGAGAGGGTCTGCGTGCACTCAACACACGGAGAGCGAGCGAAAATATCGGCACCCTTTCATGAACAGATTATAAAACACACTGAGATCTTTAGATGCTTTTATTACTCGCAAAAGTCATGCAAAAATTATAGCTTTTTCTAAACATCACAGAACATTACTCCTGAAAAATACTTTTTTTAAATATAGTACTATACTATATATATATTAATTATGCAGTTTAGAGGTGATGTGATGTCTCGTTAGAAACACTGAACGGAAGAATAAAGTCGGGGTGTAAAGGGTGTAATTAACAGTGTAATAATACACAGATGAGTTATTTCTAATTATATTTATAAATATTCTTCATGAATATCGACAGCATGTACAAAAAGAGTTGAATATATGTGAATTTATGTAAAGTTTCCCATCATGACATTTATTATAATACAAATTTGGCATTATTAAACTGATTTCTAGACTTTTCCTCCTAATATTAAGTTTAAAACAGTTTTAGTTTAAGATTTCACTCATTTCACACATTTAATTATTCAAAAGAAGAAAAATCGTGCTGATTTATTATAAATTAAAAATAAAAAATACAAAAGGCTGATCAAAGTATTTTTGATTTTAAGAATCAATTAATTAGGTTAATTAAATCATTAAGTAATTGTATTAATTAAATAAATGAGATATTCTGACTTGTTTAGAAATCTTTTAGCGCAGTGTGAAAGGGAATGTAACAGTGTAATGATGTAATGATGATCAGTTTTTCAGATTAGATCTGGAATGTCTGGTTCTCTCCAGGATCTTGACGGGTTCTTCAGATTGCCCTCTCGCAGGAACCCTTAAATGCCCCATGTAGGACCCTACATCTGAGCGTTCCTCTGTTAGAGATGCTTTAATGTAAAGCTCTACAGGAAGCTAAGACAGTGTGATTATCCGCAGAACCTCTGAAGAACCGTTTTATTCGGAGTCCATGGAGGAGATCTACATGGATCCATTTCTCTGAAGGAATCTCTGAACCCTTTGTTCTAAGCGTGTGAGTGTTTGTGAGAACAGGATCAGAGTACAGTGTGTCAGGAGGAGGTTCTGCTGTGTGCTCCGATGTCTTCTGGTCTGTTTCTTTTTTTTTTTTTTTGAAAAAGTTTTATAATAATAAATTCTAACAGTTTTTGAGGTTTGTTGTGTTACAGCTCTCTGTAGCAGGTGTTCAAATATTTATGTGAGAACTCCCATAAACTCACATAAACTCCCATAAACTCCCATAAACTCCCATAAACTCCCATAAGCTCACACTCAGGCTGTTTTCTGACTGAAGCAGGTTTTATTCCCAGGTCCCTTTACATCTATACGTGCATTATGGCTCGTGGTGTTTGGACACCTCTCACAGTACATTATGGGAATTTATAAAAACACATTATGGATTATTTCTACTGTACTTTTAGATGAAGCAGATATGTTTAAATTAAAAATGGAAAACCGTATTGCTTTTCATTTGGGTTTTCTGATGTGTTATAACTCCACAGACATGACGCAGAGACGCCATATACCAAATATATACATTTGTGTGATGAATTTATTGGTTGCACATTTACACTATTTGTCCTTATAGCGCACAATAACAGAAGGGATTTATTTATAATCGCACTCTCCGTTACTCCCAGATGAGGATGGATTCCCTTTGAGTCTGGTTCCTCTCAAGGTTTCTTCCTCATGATGTCTCAGGGAGTTTTTCCTCACCACCGTCACCTCTGGCTCG
>JAKKZN010000007.1:289537-292770 GCA_033441825.1 Pangasius elongatus | reverse complement strand
TTTATTTCTGTAAAGCTGCTGTGTGACAATGTCCACTGTGAAAAGTGCTACACAAATAAAACTGAACTGAATTGAATTGAATATATATGTATATGTACATAGCTACTACATCTGCTGACCAGAACAAACTAAAACGCTGGACAGGACACGCCCACCAGAGACAGACTACAGGACTCATCACCTGCTAGAATGCCTGAAGGTTTTACACTCAACAGTCATGTGATTGACAAGAACACAGCATGCTGAGCTACAAATATTTACAGTTAGCCATTCGCATTTAGGCTGCATTTGTCCTCACACAACCGCAATCACAAACACAGTAAATTCATCACTCCTGATCCTGGGCCATGCTCACCAGCAGCACACACGCCGTTTAGGAGCTTAATTAGCTTCTCAAACTGAAGTACGACGTGACCTCAGGTCGGGACTAAAGCTGCTGTATGAGGATGTAAAGGCCGGTGGTTAAGAGAGTAAACAGTGCAGAACTAATTAATCTGACAAGGTTTATACGAGGTTTTATATGGGGTACTTCATGTTTTTAATAATATGTACAGCTCAATAACATGGTCTTATAAAATCCACAAGGACACGCTGCTTTTCAGCGCTTTGTTTCATTGAATCTGTCTGAAACTGTTCCGTCTCCTCGGTCGGCTTTGTGACTCGGTGATGCAGTTTCTTACTGTGTGACACGCTGATTATAAACACAGACAAAAAGTCACAGGGAAAAAACTCGCAGTGAAAATCACTTTCTTCCTCAACTTCTGTTAAGAAGAGTTCAGCGTTCAGGGAGGATTTAATCCTGAAACTCCACACATCAGTATTCAGTAACTACTGACTTCAGCGCTACTCAGAAGTCACGTGAGAGTTACGCACGCGGGGGCGGAGTCTGTCTGAAACAGGGNGTAATTTATGTTTTATCTGTAAATACACTCACACACACTGTGGAGCTTCATTCAGGGACAATATTAAACACATAAACATAAGCACGATAGACAAAGTGTGAAAGAGCAGGATGTGCTGAATCAAGTGCTGTTTAGACGCTGCTGAAATCTCGGAGGTGTGAACTACGCACAGGTGATTTTAATAATCTGAACATGGAGCTCAGAAAAATGCACTTAACCCGACTCTGAATACCAGGAACTTTCTTTGCATAACTCTGAATACAGCCTTAAAGCTCCAATCACAATGTGAAACAGGTATTTAATATTAAAAAAGAGAAACAGGTGAGAGTCAAAACAGGAAGTATAATGAGACACAGAACTCAGAAAACAAGACTCAGGCTGAAAGTAACTAATCACGTGATTAGACTTTGATGAGTTAATCAAGACCTAACAAACAACAGGGGTGGAGACGCTAATACAACAGAAAGGAAAGGGGTGTGGCCTAAAGTCTAAGACTAATATAATATTTTTTTCTGTCTCCTTGTGAAATGGGCGTGGCCACAGCAGGCAGAAGATCAGTGACTTAGCATTATAGTGCACTCTGGCTTGTTGAGGTTGGTGAGTGGAATTCTACTTTCCTAATTTTTAATCTCTAAAGTTATAGACAATTATATAACAGTTACGGCAGCTTGCTCAGGACCCGAGACACATCTTTAATTAGCATTTTCATTAGCAATTCATAACAGAAAAATATAAAGTCTTCCTCATACAGGCCTTGTTTATGCTCTGCACACTGATGCTGTGTGTGTGTGTGTGTGTGTGTGTGTGTGTGTGTGTGTGTGTGTGTGTGTGTATTCAAGGGTTTCAGGACACTTGTATCACAAATGCAATGCTTCGAGCATCTGTCTGAGAGCCGAATAAATAACTAACACACACACACACACACACACACACACACACACACACACACACACACACACACAGAGTGAGATGAAAGACAGTGTGTATACAGAAGCATCAGCACACACTTCATCTGTTCGCTCGCTGAATAAAGTGGCCTTCTTCTTTTCCATACACACCTGTCACACAGCGCAGCAACAAAAACTGGCCTTTTTTAAACAGGAGAAACTGCTCCAGCTGCGTGTTTATTCATATTCATATATGTGTCACAACATTTTATTCAAATCGACTTTAGTGGATAAATTATTGGGTAATATGTGAAATGTTGCAGAAAAATACACAGGAAATGTTTGTGACAGACAGAATACTGCAGTCAAATTTGCAGTGGTGAACAAAATTCAAAATAGTAGCTGAAAAAAACACACCTGAAGTTCAGAGTTCAGGAAGTTCTGGATTTAGCAACGTGATGTGATTTAATTTATGCAAATTTATTCAGCCATATTTTTTGTCATGTACAGAATAAACAATATATGCAGATGAATTTCATTAACACTTAAACAATCATTTAAGTGTTAAGTAAGTAATAAACACTGTGTGTGTGTGTGTGTGTGTGTGTGTGTGTGTGTATGTTACAGTAAAATACAATGAGAGGATGGTGCGATGAAGAACTGATTATTTCCCTCTAACAGCACGTCCCAAGCATCTTATTCCTCTAACAATTTACCAACAATTGCAATTTCTTATTTATTAAAGAACGACACGTCATACTCTTTATCTGTTTATAGTTACATCTAATGTTCATGAAACGAGCTACTTCCTGTTGTCACTTGTGTTATAGCAGCTACAAACATTCCATCACCAGCTTCTCTTCATTCTCTCTCAAAGTTAATAACACACACACACACACACACACACACACACACACACACACACACACACACACACACACACACACACACACAAAAACAGAGACCAAGAAGCCAGAAAGAAGCGTAAACTGCTCTGTCCTGAAGCTACTGTCAGAGCTGCTGTTAGAGAGAATTAAAATAAAATCTGCACTTTATTTGTGGCGAATGTTGACTTGGGCTGTTACTCGATAAAGGAAATAAGAGCAGTTTATCACACAGAATATATTTCTGGAAGTTCTCCAGGAGAGCGTGAGTATTTATCTTTTGTGCTGTTTGTTCACAATTCCTGTTCTGCTGTGTTTTATTGAATACAGTAAATCTCTGTGTGTGTGTGTGTGTGTGTGTGTGTTCATATATCTACCTGTATAAAGCCCTATAGAGAGAATCTAAAGCTGCATTGGTGGAGGTGTAGTTAATATTTACACACAGGAGGAGGAATAATTAAAGTGTGAATAGATGGATGATGGAGAGATGAATGGATGAATCGATGGAAAGAGAGATGTAAATTACAAAAACACAGATGAATAGAATGTAGATAACCATG
>JAKKZN010000007.1:282037-284537 GCA_033441825.1 Pangasius elongatus | reverse complement strand
CCAAGCAGACCTGCAAGACTTATTCCATAAAAGCAGCCCGGGTGCTGTGTGTGTGGAGGCGTCACGCTGTGCAGGGGCTGATGGGAAAGCGCAGACCTCCAGCCTCCCGCTAGCAAACACAAACACACACAAACACATCAAATTAACCCCGAGAGGCATCATGCTCTTCCTGTACAGGCCGATTGATTTCATTTCGAGTGGGAGGAACTCAGTGACGAGTTAAAAATATTCCCGCTGAGCACAACCAGATCTTCTTCTGATCCTCAAACTGTAAGGTGTAAAGGTGTATGTATGTGTGTCTCATCTTAGCTTAGATGATTAAATCATGTGGTTAAACTGAACTGTGTGGAGAATTCTTCCAAATGAAAAACACTAGTGTTCAGCACGGAGCACTGCGTTTGAAATAAAAATAGCGAATTGTAGTCCATCCATACTTCTGTATATATTATATGTTCAAGGTCAAGTTCACTGAGTCGCTCAAGAGGTTATAACCGGTGCCAGGATAACAAAAGCAAACCACACTGACACACAACAAAAGGAAAACGGCAAAATTACAATTACAAAACAAACAGATCACAGGGAACAAAAGCAAAAAACTCGCAGTACACACTGCAAACACTGTGAGTCCAAAACTCGGGAATAAACAATCAGCTAGCTTCTGTATGAGTCATGAACACACCTGAGCTGCCGAGTATCTCCAAATGCAATCAAGTCCAAAAGTTGTGATGATTTTCACATCAGCACTGTAATCAGGACGTACAGCATGTAGCTCTCAAGCACATGAAACATGACAACTACAAAAAATACTGCCATTGTGGCACAGATCTGTGGTTCTCCTGCTGGAACTCCAGACATGTGCCTGTATGTAATTGTGTTGAAATCAGTCAATAAGCAGTGGATCTGGAGTCAATATGCAGGAACACACCCTGAACAGGATGCCAGCCTGGCCAGAAAGACTGTTTATAGCTGCTGTAACATAAGTGAGAACTGGAACTAACTTGTTATACTGTAGTTAAATATAGTTAAACATAACTACATGTACAAATGATGAATAAACAAGCAGAACTGGACACCAACATCTGAGATATTGCACTAAAGAGAACCTCAGCTGGACTGACAACCTGAAAACACCTCTTCCACCCAAAAATCTCATTGTTCATAAACTGCTGTGGTATAAGAGGAATAAAACACTTTGGGATGTGCTGTTATGGGAAAATAATCAACATCAGGGTGGGAACAGTAACTCCACCTCATCACACCACCACAACATTGATTATTTTCCTATAACAGCGTCCCCTGTTGTGTTTTATTCCTTAAGTAATGGAGATGTTAAAGGGTTACAATGCACATGGTAATGTTTGTTTGTTTGTTGAAAAAAAAGATGTGGTCCTCTCCTCTATCCCAGAAGATGACATCTGTTCTCAGCATCCCTCCAGCCAAACTGCAATCTCACGGCTTCCTCACGTTCCTGACCTCATTCAAGCTAAAAGTATCTCTGCATCTGAGCAATCCACAGAGGAGGCAATCAGCTGGACCTCTCGACACGAGGCTGCATCACCAACACGCTCCCTGACACTCATCTTCACACATCACATTACTTTTTCATTTACTTTACTGTCTTTCCACCATCACAACCTGCAACCTTCCGTCACTGCTGTGACCTCCACTCAGGCTCCCCAAACCTCTCCCGTTTCTCTCCTGAAGTAAACAAAGCTGTAGAAAAGCACTTTCTGTGATGGCTTCTGTCCTGCAGATCAGCTCCCACCGGAACCTCCAGTCCCAGGATTTCTTATTCTATCCCCAATGGGTAGACTTCACCTGGAGAGGATTAGCACATCCTCCTCCTTCACCCACATCCTCCTCCTTCACCCACATCCTCCTCCTTCACCACATCCTCCTCCTTCACCCACATCCTCCTCCTTCATCCATATCCTCCTCCTTCACCACATCCTCCTCCTTCATCCATATCCTCCTCTTACTGTACTTATATAAACCATTAAGGATCCTACAGCAAAACCGCCGTAGATCCCGTCTTTAAGATTGTATATTAACTGGATAATTGTGCAGCACAAATTATATCTAAATTAATACCTAGACCCTTTCAGAGTTTTTTTTTTATATTCATTTAGCTTCTTGGTATTTGGGGCACTGTTAGAAAAATGTTTTATCCAAGGGTTCTTTCAGGGATCATTAGAAAAAATTAAGGAGTCTTGTATTCCAAAAAGCCTGACCGCCAGACGCCAGACCATGCACCTCTGGTACCTCCGCTTTGGTTGTAGTTTACGAATTCATGCACCTTGGACTTTTGAGCCAGTATAAAATACCAGAATGTGGGATTTAGGTCTATTTATACTGTAAAAAATGAAGAAGTTGTTTATTCTGCAGTATTCACAGCAGATTTTGCTCAGTTGTTTTTCACTGTTGAAAAAAAAAAAAAAAAATATATATATATATATATATATATATATATATATATATATATATATATATATATATATAT
>JAKKZN010000007.1:273815-277173 GCA_033441825.1 Pangasius elongatus | reverse complement strand
CAGAAGAGTGGAGATGATTATAACACAAACACAGGGAATACATCTGGAATGGGAAGATTCCCTCGACACTAGTGAGTCAATGTGAGGAATACTCCTTTATCACTTTTTAGTCACTTACATTACACACATGCATGTTTATGATATAATGCTGAGTTTAAATGTTACAGTAGTCATACTGTATATGCTAAAAAAGGAATTAATATAAAGTGTACAGTGCTCAAGGCTTGGAAGAATTTGTAATGGCCATTTGGGGTTGTTTGACAAAAATTTAGGAACGCCTGAATTAATTCCTGTCCTGTTAATTCCTGTGCTGGCGAACATCTCGGAAATACACACGCTGTTATTTTACTGACTGCAACATTAGAATATTGCTAATGAAATATCTCCTTACATTCACTCACACTAACAAGATACATTTTCACCCGCAAATGCCCTTCGCGTTTGTCCTGCTGTAACCTGCGCGTTCGTATATTTCATTCACGCAGTGAGATGTGAACATTTAGCAAACACTCTGAGCTGCCAGTGTATGATGCATACATCAGGAACCTGATAAACATCACATTAATGTAAATTAAAAAAAAAAACCTAAACGCATCTTTGTAGTTGTTTATTCTGTTCTCACGCCTCAGACGTTTCTATCACGGCTGCCGTCTCCCTTCATCTTCCAGACGAATCGCCCCACACTGAAGCGTTATTACTGCCATTATTACTGTGTGTGAACTTGCGGGTGAGGTTGTGTTTGTTTCTAATCTCTCAGTATTCCCATCATGGCCGCTCTCCTTCTGCAGCTCACTTTCTCTGATCAATCTGTTTAATTGAGTCGAGTCTTCGATCTGCAGCCGCGCTCATTTCAGCAGCTTTATGGCTCATCTAGGAAAGATAATTATTATCGGATTGGTACAACCAGGAGGCTTAAAGTCAGCTGGAGTTTTATTGTCGAACAGCGAGAGAATAATCCGGCTTCTAGAAGCGTGCACTCTTCATTTACACTTCTCATTTTATCAGTTATCAAAAACCCCGAACACTTCATCATCACACCACTCAGATAACACCACTCATTTACTGAAAATAAACTGAACATCTGTTACACGATCTCCTCAAAAAACTCATAACATTATAGCTATAGCATTTCATTTATAATGTCCTGTCACACAGCCAATCATCATCCAGGAGCAATCTGCAACAGACAGAACCATGGCCAATCAAAATCTTTGTTCTGGTTATGCAGTGACAGGGCCCGCCCACCATGATGACATCATCACCATTCACGCTTGAATGGAGACCATGGGGTTTAGGGTTCCAGTGGAGACAGGGTCTAAAAGAAAGACTTGGAAACAGGAAGTGCTGAAATCCAGGGAGTCATGAGAAGGCTGAGGGTTCTTCAGGGCTCTGGATGGTTAAGGTTCCTTAGCTACCTGAAGAGTTTCTCTTCTACAGGGTTCTCCATGGAAATGTTCCCCAGATCCTTTAGACAAGCTAAAGAGCCAGTTAGGGTTCTAGATCTATCTTTTTTAATTCAGATTGTGTGAGAAAGGGTATTATAGTGCCAGTATTTAAAAAAAATATCATGAATACTTCTCGGGTCTGTCTGTCTGAGGGAACTCTTAAAGGTTCTTCACAAACGGTTCCAAATATCACACAGATCTACCTACAGGACTGAGTATGCTGTATGGATTTAATCACTGATGAGCTCTTTAAGGAAAATAAAACCTGTGTGTGTTCAGTGTTTTTATAAATTGGGCTAAAAGTAGACAGTGTGTTTGAATGAGGCCAGGATGATCGATTATTGCTGGTCAGAGATGAAAAATCATCTGCTGCGTCTCTGAGAGTGAGGAGCGAAGAGGAAAAAGAAATAATTGCTCATTTACTGATGCGCTGCGCAAAAACAAGCCGGAATCAAAAGTAACTACGGCTCTGAATTGGAAAGGGACAGCGCTTCGCATCTCACGGCTCGAAGAAGAGGCAGAAAATAAACACAATATTGTTGGCGTAGCGGAGCTCATAACGAGTCGGGAATGTGGCGCGTCCCTCTCACATCCGTCTGAGAGCAAGCAATTAAAGGAAGTGGGTCAGTGCTTATTGAAACAGGGCCGCGTCCGTTTCGTCTTTTATTAAATACAAATAGGTTGTGTATCTGCGGCTCTCTCGCTGTACGCTCGCGGAGAGCAGCGGGGTCGAGAGTCCGACTCAAAAACAAAACAACAAATTGGTTTCTTGCTTCTTCCATCTCCGTCCAACTCCGTCTTCTGCTGAAGACATTAAGCTGCTCTCAAAGCCGCGTCTCATTCACCTACAGCCTCAAGAGCACATCTTATAAACACTCAGCTACGAATCACACTGCATACTGACTGCAAGCTGAAACTCAGCATTCATTATCATTGATTAATTCTCTATAACAGCAGCTCTGAGCGTAGTGCAGCTGCAAATCACAGGTTTATACTAATGCCTTTCTGTAGTAACAGCTCATTCACAGGGACGCGTGCAGCGGACGCGCCACATAAACCGGTTCAAAGTCACGACTGTTTATAGCTGCTATAACGTAAGCGACAACAGTTGCAACATTAAATGTAGCTATAAACAGATAAAATGTTTGTTCTTTAATAAATAAAAGATTGTAATTGATGGTGAGTTGCTGTGGAGCGAGAGGAATAAAACACTCAGGGACGTGCAGTTAGAGGAAAATAATCAACTACAGGGTGGGAACAGTAACTCCGCTTCATCTCACACACACACACACACACACACACACACACACACACACACACACACACACACACACAGTGTTTATTACATACTAAACCTGTTTAACACATTTTTCAGTTTTCATTTTTTTTGTTAAACAATGTGAATTGTATGACATCATCGTTCTCTTCACCATTTTGTCCATCACATGACCTGCACTCGCTCCACTCGCTGTTCAGTTCTGAATAAAAAAAAAAAAAATTAAATTGAAAACACAAACTAAAGCTAATAAACGACGAGGCGGGTCGTATTTACTGCACTCGGCTTTAATCAAAGCAAATGTTGTGTTTATGGACAGATCTCAGAGTTTCTGCCTTTATTACTATAACAGAATCAGCAGAATATGCCATCCACAGTGCTTTTCTTAATCTGGCTTAATAATTATTCATCTTTCATGTGTTTGTAAAGAACCGAATGCAAAGAGGAAGTAAAGGGTTAAACTCCTCCACCTTTTGCTCCAGGATTTCCTGTTAGACAGCAATATTATATTACTGACACTGAGATGAGATTACTGCTGCACTCCCATCCATTTATATTTATATCTGTCTATCTGTGTGTGTGTGTGTGTGTGTGTGTGTGTGTGTGTGTGAGTCTTTATAACCTGCGGTGTCTGTTC
>JAKKZN010000007.1:263815-268815 GCA_033441825.1 Pangasius elongatus | reverse complement strand
GTGTGTATGAGTTTGTGGCTCTTGAGTCAGTGCCATTCAAGCGTCCCTGCTCTGTCATTCAGCTCCTCAGAGTTTGAATCCATGAATCGTTTAGTTATGACTGAGATTCGCTTCTCTGTGAATCATTCAGTCATAACCGATGAGTCAGTGAGTCAGTGTTTGACTCAGTGAATCATATCAGTGTTTGACTCAGTGAATCATATCAGTGTTTGACTCAGTGAATCATATCAGTGTTTGACTCAGTGAATCTTTCAGTGTTTGACTCAGTGAATCATATCAGTGTTTGACTCAGTGAATCTTTCAGTGTTTGACTCAGTGAATCTTTCAGTCATGACTGAGCTTCACTCCTCTGTGTCTCTGAAAGCTCCTGTGTATTTTATATAGAAGGCTGAGGGTCTGTATTGTTTGTAATTTGCTATATTTTATGATAAAACTTTAATCTTTGTGAATCTCAGGTTATTACTTCAAAGCGACGTGGCTTGTTTGAAAGTGTGTTTGTGTGGAGTGTGTGTTCGTCTCAGCTGGAGCTCGCTAATGGTCTCTCAGCGATCGGCGCTTTGGACGTCGTTATTTCAACGTGGATAATTTTCTATTTCACGCTCTTCTATTGATTTTGGAATGATGTGTAAAGCTCCTCCGGGGAGTCTGAGGAGCAGAAGCTCATTAGTTCAGGAAGATTTTGGTTGGTGTTCATTAAAATTTAGAGATGAACACGTTTCCTGTACGCGGTGGCGCTGACAGCCAGGATGAGGAGCCGTTAAGTAACTGATAGCCTGAAACGCCAACATCACTGAAAAGGAAACACACTTTTAAAAATTAGTATCGAGTTCTCGAAATGCCGTAAAACACAAACATTAACTAAAATCAATTCTCAGGAAATTCGTTCTGCAGTCTGGCTGCGTTTCGCTTCTGTACAGAGAGACTGCGCTTAAAAGAAAATCATTATTATTTATTTATTTATTTATTTATTTATTTATTTATTTATTTAGAGGCTGTGAGTTTGAGAGAGCAAGATTATAAAATAAAAAAGTTATATATATATATATATATAATTGTACTGAAACGTTAATTGGAAATGTATAAGATAAAAATGTAGAAAGATGAAAATATGTTAAATAAATAAATGAACATTGTTTTTAAATATTTAGCATTTAATTAAATATGAATCTGTCATTTTTAGTAGTTACTGTGTGTGTGTGTGTGTGTGTGTGTGTGTGTGTGTGTGTGTGTGTGTGTGTATGTGTGTGTGTGTTTGACTTAATTAAAACTTTCCAAATGAAGTTAAATTCACAGATCATATCTTCCATCTGCTGTACATTTAATAAACTCGCAGATGCTTCAGCAGTGAATATTTAATTTTTAATTTTTTTTCTTGATTCATTTTAATGTTATTTCATGGATTGCAAAGTGAGGCCTTAAAGAAATAGTTAGGACAAAAAATAAAATAAATAAAATGTCCCCTATGTTGTTGCCTGCATGTCCATACCTACGATAACGTTAACCAACTAGTTTAGCTAGCTAGATAGCTGGATTAGCTGGATTAGCTGGATTAGCTAGCAGTTAATGATAGCCTTAAATGGCTGCTCGCTGTCATCATTCAGTAACATCACTGTTTACATCAGTGCCATAAACACACTGATTCATGAAAATGGGCGAGAAACAGCTCTAACTCTAAAACATGAACACTCACTCTATAGATTTGTCCCTTTAACGCGTAGCTTTGCTGTATACTGCGTTATTACATCAGTGTGGCGCTGATCTCCAGTTTACTCTCACCGGCCTTCACCAGCTGGATTTATTCACGAATAATCTGTACGGGCATTTACTCAAGACATTTTAATATTCATGATAATCATATAATCTGCAGGGATTACTGCACTTTTATATCCGGAATATATTGTGAAGTTTTTATTTTTAATATTATTTATTTAGAGTTTGTGTTTGTGACGTTTCCGGCGTTTAGCAGCCGCCGTGATCCAGAGCGACTGAGAGAGGAGCTTCAGAGTCTCACGTCCTCACGTGGGTCACTCGCTCAGGGCCTCGGAGCTCCGCCCACAACATTCACTCAAAACCAGACGCGTCATTTTACTGCCTTTAATTAAACAATATAAAAAATAAAGAATGCTGGCCGACACAGATTCATAAATTAAGAAGAATAAAACTAATAGTTCGGTTATGATGAAAGAGATGGCGGCGTGTAAACGGAGGACGGGCCGCTCTGTCTGCGCAGAGCCGAGAGCCACACACACACACACACTCACGTACGGATGAATACGATCGGCCCGGTGAGGAGAACCTCAAGTGTGTCACTTAGGACCTCTAAATGCTCAGAAACGTTCATGTCTTCAGTCAGTCAGAGAGCACAGACAGCACAGAGAGCACAGAATTCCTGAAAATTCCCACAATATTCCCTGAAAAGTGAATCATCACATCATTACTCTCAGAGTCAGTATAATGCCATCATACCCCACACCTGTAATATTAATGTGCATTAAAATATACCGCTGATGTCCAGGCGTAAGTGGCTGTAAACTGTGTTTTAAGGCTTAGAAACGCGAGTGTGTAAAAGAACACAGCCGAGCCGTGATGCTAACGGAGGAGAAGAGAAGAGACGTGAGGCGACGATCGATCTCCATCCGTCAGGGAGCGACGTCTTAATCACACAATAACAAAACATCTTACTGTAAAATGTCACAGCCACTTAGGAACTGAGGAGATCAATACGATCGATCGGGGAACAAACAGATGATTCACCTGTCAATCAAAATGATAGATTCACTCCTCTGAGTCCTGTGCGCGGAGGAAGGCGGGGCTTAACGGCGCCTAAACCGCCTCTGATTGGCAGATTACATATGAAAGGAAATATAAAAGGAAATTATTTTATTATTACACACAGACAAAAGAACAGCGCAGTATAAAACCTGCTGTTTCTTCCTGAGAAAAGTCCATAAAGGGAAATAAAAAATTTTCGTAAGAATTTCTGTTCATAATGAATCATAGCTCCATTTATAATTATTTATGAGAATTACTGTTCTATAAATACTTTTACAAAAGACACATTAACACCTTTATAATAACAGCTCTACTTACATTTATATTATTGTTATAAATACTTACAAGTGATGCGCTTGCTCATAATGCATCATACACAGAGTTATAATTATTAATTCTTCAGTCTTATGGTCTCATGAATGTATTTATAAAGACGCAGCATCATAAATTATAACAATAATATAAATGTAATAGTTATTATAATGAAGCCTTTATAAATGTATGTATAGAGCAGCAATACTATATATAACATTAATACTACACTTTATATCAGTAATATATAAATAGATGGAGCTATAATTCATTATGAATATGGCCTTCAGAGAAAGAGGTACTTTATTTTCCCCATAAAGCTGAAAAGGAGTTTCACACAAAACATTTGAAATGTGAAGGAAACGTGATGGACGCTAAATAAAGCTTTAACCTCGACGGTCCTGCAGCACATAGTTCACCGATTTAGGTTTTACTGTGTGTTAGATATCAAAAGTTTTGGGGTGTATTTAAAAAAAAACGCTGTAGTTTGCAGTAATTTAAAGATTCTCCACACGTTTAAGATGAAAAGATCACTAACTGCACAAACAACATACGCACAACATACACACAACATACGCACAACATACGCACAACATACGCACAACATACGCACAACATACGCACATGAGCACGAAGAACATCAGCAAAACCTTTGTAAATCTGAGGACTTTTTATTTCCAGAACTTTACTACAAATTAATGTGACAAATTGTTTGTGTGTGTGTGTGTGTGTGTGTGTGTGTGTGTGTGTGTCATATCTCATTCACTACTCTGGAGCGTTAATTCCACTTTTCCTAAAGAAACAGTTCAGTGTAAATGAGTGTGAGTGTATAGGAGGGGGCACTTACTTTTGGAAGCCACAGGAGTTTGATATTAACATCCACACACAGATATTACTCATGATTTATTTCCAACATGAACGATCAGCAGTGAAGCTCATGCCGGGAAGTGAACCTGCAACTCTAACAATGGTTTTAATGGTGTTTAAAAATGGAGGAGTGCGACCCCGAGTGCTGCAGGAGAGCTGTGAGCTCGGCGTCTCCGACTCCGCCGGCTGAAAGGTTAAAACCATAACAGAGAGCTTCGCTCTTCATGACTGACATTCTGCTCGATCGATCGGGCCGCTGTTAAAGATACCATCTGGTATTTAAGCCTGCGGTAATAAATCCAGTACACTGCATTCAACACACACACACACACACACACACACACTCTCTCATCCTTTAACACAGCAGTGTGACAGCGTGTGATGACTTCAAACACCACCCAGATGAATTACACCTAAATCACAGGACTGTACTTTACACACCATTTTCATTTATTCACAGATCAAAATAAACAAAGTTCAATCTCTCTTATGTATCCTCGAATTTACTCCACACACTTTAGGGGTTAATTACTGTTATTATTTTTAGGCCATTTATTTTCCTTTGCCTCCTGCAGAGGAAGTAGAGAGTTGGCAGGAATTAACAATAACCAAGTTGGGACAAAAGAAAGCTTTAAAACCAAACAGCAACCAGACACGTGCTCACTCTGAGAGACATAGGACTGTTTTTTTCAGGACTTAGATCAGGAGATTATGAGGAGTCTATCGGGAGTTTATCAGGAGATTATCAGGAGTTTATCAGGACATTATGAGGAGTTTATCAGGACATTATCAGGAGTTTATCAGAAGTTTATCAGGATCATTTCAGGATCATTTCAGGATCATTTCAGACCCCATCATCAGCATCACTGTGGAGTTTGGAGCGAGGTTGTACTCAGACACACGTCAATCAGTTTGTGTTTATGTGCACAGGATTGATCATGTGACCTAATGTAAGGAATAAGACAGTATGGATCATGCTGTTACAGGAAAATAATCAACAACATGGTGGTGTGATGAAGCAGAGTTACAGTGAAGCTGATTATTTTCCT
>JAKKZN010000007.1:238420-251960 GCA_033441825.1 Pangasius elongatus | reverse complement strand
ACACACACACACACACACACACACACACACACACACACACACACACACACACACACACACACACACACACAAGAGAACAACCTTCACTAACACAATAATTAGACATCAGGCAACTACTAAAAATCTTTTATTTTTATTTTCTTTTTTAAGTTTAAAGTTCGACTGTGTCTTTCACTCGTAATAATCGCATCATTTCAAATGGACAGAGATGGTAAGCCCCGCCTCCCAGAGCTGCATGACCAGCTGAAACCATGAGAACAGCCAATCAGATCACACGTCTGATACGAACTGCTGTTTAGAAGGGCTTAAGTGACTAAAACTACGATTTTAAACCTAAACAAGAAAATTTTAGCTGAAATATTATACTTTATCATCATAAAGCTCTCAGCAGCGACACACACATCGAACACCGTAATGATCTGATAGACTGAACATGCTCAAGCAGATGGAAGACGTGTGTGTGTGTGTGTGTGTGTGTGTGTGTGTGTGTGTGTGTCAGACAGCACTTCTGGTGGCATAGAGACCCTCAGGCTGTGTGTGAGTGTGTGACCTTAATGGCAGCAGCATATGGCTTCAGTAATCTGATTTGAGGAGATGGAGAGACAGACAGAGAGACAGAGAGAGAGAGAGAGAGAGAGAGAGAGAGTGAGAGAGAATGAAAGAGAGAGAAAGGATGGGAGGATGGATAGACTACTCCTCTCCTGGGACGTGTGTAATATTCAGATGTAGATCAGGATGAAGATTCTTGCAATTAATTGAAATCTGACTTCAGAAAACTCAGCGTATAAAATCAGCCAAAATATCTTCTTCTTCTTCTTCTTCTTCTTCTTCTTCTTCTTCTTCTTCTTCTTCTTCTTCTTCTTCCAGCTTTTCCCTTCAGGGGTCGNCACTTACACTTGCATAAAATCAGCCAAAATCTAAAATATAAAATATAAAGTATAAAGTATAAAGTGTAAAGTATAAAATATAAAGTATAAAGTGTAAAGTATAAAATATAAAATATAAAGTATAAAATATGAAGTATAAAATATGAAGTATAAAGTGTAAAGTATAAAATATAAAGTATAAAATATAAAGTATAAAATATAAAGTGTAAAGTATAAAGTGTAAAGTATAAAGTGTAAAGTATAAAGTATAAAGTATAAAGTATGTCACTGAGCGATAGAACATGGAGGGAAATGTATTTTTAGACATTACGACTCTGCAGAGCTGCAGAAATTAGGAACAGATCTCTAATAAGTCCGATTTAAACGTCTCAGTGCTGAGAACTGAATTTATTTCATCACTCCTTAAAATTCACTTAATAACATTTATATTTTACTTTTAGTTTTTCTTCAGTATTTTTCTTTATTATATTAAAAGGTGCTTCCGGGTAAAGTGCTGTTCCTTCTCCCTTTCCATCGTCATCTGACGAGCTTTCATATTTTAAGTCAAAACTTATATTCTGTCAGAGTGGGCGGGGCATACTCTCTCTACCCTGTCAATCACAGTGTCACTGGCCAATCATGGGTGTCTGTGAGCTCAGGCATGCAGAAGAGGGCGGATAGCGCTCTCCCCGGTGTGTTTCGCGTTCCCCTGTAAGGTGGTGGTCAGTGGCTTGGTGTGCAGCCTCCACCCTCGCTAATGGGAGAAAAGGTTCTATTCCTGAAAAGTCACGTTTGTCATGTCGCTAACTCTGCTGTAATAACGGGTTAGGAAGTGGAAATCTACGCGGTGGACACAGACGGAGTGAAACGTCCCGGTGCGGTTGTAGGAAATATCTTGGCGATAAAGGTGGAGGCTAAAGCACTGCTGTGATATTCAGTCTAAACAACATACACTAGCTGAAACATGCTAACGTGAGCGAGGCTAATGCTAGCCCATTATAAATAAAACTCTGATGGAGATGTCCCTCATCCCTTTTGTAAACTTTATAAATGAAATGAAATGAAATGACGTTAATTGTGTAAAATAAAACTGTCCTAGTCATGAGTTGTTGTCACTGCTGTAAGACGCGTGATCCACAAATCATCTGGATTAACAATCAAATCTGTTTTGAACAGTAACGGTGTAATCCTGACGGAGTTTGGCTGTTTATTTACAGGAATTTTTACACCAAGTGCAGCTTTTGAACTGCTGTTAAAAATAATATTGATCATATTTCAGTAAAATTTCTCCTTCTCTGGTCAGTGAGTCTGCTGAGACGGTTGTTTCTGCTGTTGTTGATGTTGTTTTTGTTGTTATTGTTTTTGTTACTGTTGATGTTGTTGTTGTTGTTGTTAGTGTTGTTGCTGCTGTTAGTGTTGCTGTCGGTGTGGTTGTTGTTATTGTTGCTGTTATTGTTGTTGTCATCATTGTTGCTGTTGTTATTGTTGTTGCTGTTGATGCTTCTGTTGACGTTGTTGTTGCTGGAGATCAGCGGGGTGGTGAGGCCGGACACTCAGACAGGAAGCGTTTGTGAAACTTGGTGCTTCAGTGTGAAAGACAGGCAGAAGAGCAGTTTCTATCCTTTAATGGCTAATGTGGCATTTTCCATCACTTTAAATTCTTTCAGTTTTTTTATTTTTTACGCGTCTCTCCTTTTCACAGCAGGAGCGCGGCGGAGATTCAAAGGAGGACGGTGAAGCGTCGCAGCGTGGGATGGAGGAATGAGCGCTTTTCTTCCCTCGGATAGTGAATGTCACTGGGAACAAGGTGAAGTGCTCTCTTATTCCCCTTATCGTGTCTTATTACACTCCTGCACTGTAACGCACGCCGTAGGGTCCAGAAGCGTGAGCGCGTGGCCGAGATGTTTCACCAATAACACTAATCCTCTATTTACACTTAATCATCGAACACCACAGAATTTATCACTGATGCTAATCACAAGGCTGAAATACATCTGGATGTCTCACAGATTTTTTTAAATCTTAATAACATATAATCACAAATCACAAAGTGCTCACTAAGTCATGCTCTAGAACTGATTTATACACATTCATCAAATTCAGACTCATTCAATGTTTTATGTAAATAAGCGTTTGCTAATAGTATTAGCTAATAGTAATGTGCTACCATGGGTTTTGCTAACAATGCTAGCATGCTAACTTGTCCAACAGTTCTAGCTAACGGCTACTTGAGTTTGTCATGTTAATGTCCAGCTCAGTAACTGTTACACTTCTTAAGTCAGACGGAACGTCACGACACATCTGTCTATTATCTGATAGAAGCTCCGCCCCTTCTGTGCTGTGATGCATGATGGGAAGATTAAGAAATCAGGGCACACGTTAGTAAAACACATCATTTATTGTCCATTGGCTCCTCTGTGTGTTGTGCTCTCGTCCCTGCTGCTTTCAGCCAATCACATTTATCGGGTAGTTAAATCTGTACACTCATCTGAATTTTTTTGTTTTTTTCTGTTAACAGCTGAAATAAAAACAGTTCACACACCTGAACCTCGTCTTTTTCTGAAGGACTCTCAGGTCAGATGAAGGTCTGCAGATCCAGATGTTCACACTTTAAATCCAATCATTTCAAGTAAATACTTGGAAACATTTCCGCACTCGCATGCCAAACTCATGCCTAATTAACAGATTTGCATATTCCTGCTCTTAAAGCGACTCTGAACAGCTGGAACGGATAAAAATACAAGGAAGGAAAAATATAATAAATGTCTTTTAGAGAGTAAAGTTCTTCTCATTTCTTACAGTTAATGGTCAAGAATTTGAATTAGTCATTTTGTTTACCCAAATACTTTACATTTCACACTTGCCCTTGTGCACTTGCCCTTGTGCACTTGCCCTTGGTTGAGTTCCGCTGGTCGAGTGTATCAGATAAAGGATTGAGATTATGTGACTGTGGACTACACAAAACGGTTCCTCAAGTGTTCTTTAGATGGTTAATTGTTCTAGCTTTCTACTTGGGTTCTACTTTTTAATGCCTCTGAAAGAAACACACACTACTGTAGGGTTCTAAAGGAACCTAAGTGGCTTCCACCATAAGAACCATCCACAATGCTCCTTCAGCTTTATGCTTTCTAGATTAAACTTCAGATTGTACTTAGATGAGTAAAAACATGGAAACTTATTAGCATGCCAACGAGGTAAGTAGCTAGTTAGCACAATCAGAATTGCCAAATTACCATTACTCAATAAACTATTATTATTAGGGGGCCAAGCACTGAAGGTGCCTAGGCACCCTATTGTTATTCTTCTTCTTCTTCTTCTTCTTCTTCTTCTTCTTCTTCTAGCTAGGTTGTCTATGGCAGCCCGTAGAACCATTTGATAAAAAGTGAAATTTGGCACACTGATTGTGGAGGGTCTAAGGAACATTCTGACCAAATTTGGGCCAAGTGTGGCCAAAGCTGTAGCGCCACCATCAGGTCAAATATGGGCCTAATTTGGAAGTACGTTTATGGTCATAACTTTTGAACCATGTGTTCAAATTTTAAAAATCAAGTGTCCCTGGATTCCCTGGGTCCAGGGATATTGCCAAAAACTGTTTTTTGCTATGGCTCCTACAATTTTTTTTTTCAATCATTACCAAATTTGGCAAAAGAATTTTGAATATTCCGAATGGTTTACCCATAATGGGCCAATGAATCTGACAACAAAGCCACCAAAAAAAAAGGGTGTGAGGCTGTGTCTCAGCAATGCCCTTGCGCACTGACACAAAACTTGGTAGGCATCTTCAGGACCGTGACCTGAAGCTACACAACAAATTTCGTGCCAGCACCACCTACTGGTCAAAAGTTACAATAACATGCCCAAAATGCTTCCATGTAACTGCTATTTTTGCTACTCCTGTAAATTTTGTCCAGTCTTCACCACATTTGACTCGCATCATCTTGAAACCTGTCTGAACTTACACAAAGTAAAGAAAAAAAGGCCCAGACTGATGAGAAAAAACATAAATACCTTAGATGTTTATAAATTGCAAGAAGAACAAAAAAATTAGGTCAGAGCAGTAGCAATCATGACCACAGATCACAACGCCGCCCTGCTGCCCATGTGTTCATCTACACCTTTCCTCCTACAGTCAGAGAATTCCTCACTGTCCGTGGTCTAAACACACACATCACGACTGAAACTACAATCACTCCTGAGTCCCTTCGCATAAAGTTATGGCTCTGCTTTCCTGTGATTGCTCAGGAACGTGTGGCTCACTGAGTCTGGGTGCTTGGCCCCCGAAAATGCTGCTTGCGTTATTATTATTATTATTATTATTATTATTATTATTATTATTATTTAAAGTTTTAAAATATATCCATAATGTAGTTTATTTTATGTATGTTCTAGTTGTATACGTAGCTCTGAACAGATTATTTTCCTCTTTCTGTCACTCTTTGAGTACACGTACAGTATATACTTTATGCGTGTGTGTATTTTTAGAGTGATGCTCTGCTTAAATGAACTCCCTTCTTTCATTACCACAAACAGAACTGTGAGCTGTGTTCCCTGCCTGAAAGGTTAATATCTCAATATAAGTGTGTTATTAATAAATATTTTCTCTTTATGGTCATTAATCGGTGTCTGTGGTCGCCGTGGACACGGTCGAGCCAAACAAAAACATCTCAGACGTTTGTAATTATGTCACGTCTCTGACAGTCAGGAAGTTAATGGGGGCAAATTGAAAGGAAGCAAAGGATCATGGGAGCACAGTCATTAATGCTCGTTTATTGGGTGACCACCACACACACACACACACACACACATATTTGGAGACACTGTGTCTTAAGACTGTCAGGTTTCATTACTCCAGCATTCGGACATCAGTGTGAAGGACGAGTGACGAATCAGAGACACACACACACACACACACACACACACACACACACACACACACACACACTTGCTGAGACATGACAAACTGTCCGTCCATGATGATCAGGAAGGGAGCTGCTGTCATAGTAAAGAAAAACAGACGATAGATAGATAGATGTGCTACGAGTGTGTTATTCTTCTTATACCGCAGCGATTTGCTAAACATTACACTGTTTAATTTATTAATGAAACACGTTGCACATTTTAACAGCTTATAGTTTAGTTTAGATTTAATGATGTGGAACGTCTGAGAGACGAGTTAACTCCTGTGCTCACTTCCATTATAGCTGCAATAAACACTCATTCCCTCACCAACCTCTCTCTCTCTCTCTCTCTCTCTCTCACTCTCTCTGTCTCACTCTCTCTCTCTCTCTCTCTGTCTCTCTCTCTCTCTCTCTCACTCTCTCTGTCTCTGTCTCTCTCACTCTCACTCTCTCTCTCTCTCTCTCTCTCTCTCTCTCACTCTCTCTGTCTCTGTCTCTCTCACTCTCACTCTCTCTCTCTCTCTCTCTGTCTCTCTCTCACTCTCACTCTCTCTCTAAACTCGTCTGTCCTGAAGACTTTTCTGTGCTGTTAAATTTGCAAAGCACCGTGACTGTTACAAATCACTGACACTGGAGTCTCCTTCCATAAATGTTAAATAAATGTCTCCTAACAAAAATGTCACCACGTCCATGATTGATTCTCTAATCAGACTCTGATTATGATGAACCTGTTCCATGGAGATCAATGAAGTGGGACCCAGGATGAGCGCCTCGTATCTATCAGTGATCTATCACCTGATGCATTTATCATCAGGTGTCCAGTATAATCACAATGGATACCCCATAACGTGTGTGTGTGTGTGTGTGTGTGTGTGTGTGTGTGTGATGTGGGGACAGTAGTGACGTGAGGACAGTAGTGACGTGGGGACAGGAGTGGCGTGAGGACAGTAGTGGCGTGAGGACAGGAGTGGCGTGGGGACAGTAGTGACGTGAGGACAGTGGTGGCGTGGGGACAGTAGTGGCGTGAGGACAGTGGTGGCGTGGGGACAGTAGTGGCGTGAGGACAGTAGTGACGTGAGGACAGTGGTGGCGTGGGGACAGGAGTGGCGTGGGGACAGTGGTGACGTGAGGACAGTGGTGGCGTGGGGACAGTAGTGGCGTGGGGACAGTAGTGGCGTGAGGACAGTAGTGGCGTGAGGACAGTGGTGGCGTAGGGACAGTAGTGGCGTGAGGACAGTGGTGGCGTGGGGACAGTAGTGGCGTGGGGACAGTAGTGGCGTGAGGACAGTAGTGACGTGGGGACAGTAGTGGCGTGAGGACAGTGGTGGCGTGAGGACAGTAGTGGCGTGGGGACAGTAGTGGCGTGAGGACCAGCCTGCTGTAGACCGCAGAACATTAGCATGATAACACAAACACAGAACAGGCGGCTGTTTAGAGTGTGCTGCTGCTGCTGCTGCTTCATTAAGAGGGAGTACAGAGCTGTCTAGCTGTCACTGTGTGTGTGTGTGTGTGTGTGTGTGTGTGTGTGTGTGTGTGTGTGTGTGTGTGATGACCGGGCTCTAGCAGGTCGTGTTCTCTCTCCGTCTCTCTGTGTTTATCGTGTTCCACTGCGCTCCTCCTCATCGACTCGCACTCGCCTCCCTCACGGCCTTGTCACTCTAATTAGGTGACAGACGGCAGCAAACAATATCCCTCATTACACACACACACACACACACACGCACGCACACACACACACACACACACACACACACACACACACACACACACACACANCACACACACACACTCTCTCACACACACACACACACACACACACACACACACACACACACACACACACACACACACAGGATTTCCACAGTGCAGAGATGAAATCAGTTTTATTGACATCACAACTGTTAGAACACAAATCTGAAACATCTCTGTCTCACGCTCCCTGTCTAAGACAAGTGCTCCCTCTCTCTCTCTCTCTCTCTCTCTCTCTCTCTCTCTGTCTCTCTCTCTCTCTCTCTCTCTCTCTATCTCTCTCTCTCTATTATAAATCAGACATCTATCTGTCTCACTCTCCCAATGTCATTCTCTCTCTGTATGTTAGTCAAGATGTCTGTCTCTTCTTTTATTAAACTGTCTCACTCTCCTTGTATCACTCTCCCAGTCTCAATCTCTTTTTCTCCATCTCGCTTTCTCAGTCTCTCTCTCTCTCTTTCTATTATAAACCATCTCCATGTCTCACTCTCCCAATCTCATTCTCTCCCTGTCCCTGTTTCAGTCGAACTGTCTGTCTTTCCTAGTATTATAAATATGAATTCTGTCTCACTCTTGCAGTCTCACTCTCACTGTCCTGGTCTCTGTCTAGCTGTCTGTCCCTCACTGTCTTTCTCACCCTGTCTCACTCTATTATAAACCTGAAATCTCTGTCTCACTCTCCCTATCTTACTGTCTGTCTCTGTCTCTCAATGTCTCCCTTATAAATCTGAAATTTCTCTGCCTCTCTCTCTTCCTGCCCCCAGTCATTCTTTCTCTCTCGCTTTCTCTCTCTCTTTTGCTCTCTCTCTCGCCCACGGTTCTCTGGCAGGGTTCTGCTGCTCCTTCGGCGTCACTCAGTGAAGATGCTCAAGTGGCAATCAGCTATAATTAGTCAGAGAGGCTCCTACACTCCTCCTCCTCCATCCTCTCCCAGCTTCATCCATCCCTTCTCTTTACTTCTCCCCATCTCTCTGTCTCTCTCTCTTTCTCTGTCTCTTGAGCAGCATTCTCTCAGGAGGAAGTGCAGGAAACTGTTCATCCGTTTTTAGCATCCCTTAGCAAATTAAAAACGGTCTGGGAAGCTGAATATCCTGATCGGAGCCGGGTGTGATGAGATGTCATAACACACTCGCTTCTCTGAGAAAGGAGAAGGAAAAGTGACGTTCATTTCCGATTCCCTTTCAGCCGCCCTGACAGAGCGTTCCTCACCCAGACAAATGGATAATGGGCTCCTCCTGCCACTTTAAAGTTATTACTCTAGCCCACACACATCAATCTCCTTTTTCCCTCCATCTTTACATCTCTCCCCCTGCGCTTCATCCCCCGCCGCCTCTCTGAACTCCACACTGGTCCGGATTAACCCTCTTCCGCTCCGACCCGCTTTACGCTCTTACTGAACGTACTGAAACACCAGAAGGGGTTTTCCCAACCTGAAACTCCGTCTGCGTCCCAAACGCTAGTGTTTGACAGAAATGTTCTTATTAGAGTTCATTCTGACACATCACAAGGAAATCTGAGGAAAAACACACACACACACACACACACACACACACACACACACACACACACACACACACACACACACACACACACACAGCCAGGATACAGACAGTCCTGGTTTTGGATGTGATTCAGTGGAGAAGTGCTGTAAGAGTGTGTTCCATTCTACATTCAGATATTCACACATCAATATTCTTTACTTCAAAAAAAAAAAAAAAAAAAAACATGGCCGTCTGCAAGAATTTTTATTTTATGGCAAACTGTGAAAACTGAGAGTCAGAAGAGGATCTACTTTAACACAAGAACTTTTCATCTTGCAATTATTTAGTAAATCCAGTGAGAGAACTCTTTGGCTCTTTCTCTTTCTCTCGAGAGTGTCTCCATTTTAATTCTAATATCATTCAAAGAGTAGATTTTGGTTGCGTTAAGATTACAAATATTTAGTTAGATAGAGCCTCATTTGCATAAATGAATGCGATTCTCCCACACACACTCCTCTCAAGTTCCCACAAAAAAACTTGTAAGGAATGTAAGGATGAAAGTTTACTGCGACATCTATTGTTTTTAAAAATTAAAAATAAAAACTTCACCTGTAGTGTATTGCATTAATCGTTTAAATAAAACATATACAAATTCATAAAATTGTTGTTTTATTTATTACACAAAATAAATATAAACACCTGAAACACCTGAGATGATGAGTGATGGATGTGCTGTTTACGAAAAAACACTCTAATGGAGGGAAAGGTTTCTTTTCCTGGCCATGACTGTGTGTGTGTTTGTGTGTGTGTGTGAGACTACACCTGCTGTAACACTGCCACATCAGCATTTTCTGACAGATGTTATCACACAAACGCTTGTAACACACACACAAACACACACACACACACACACACACACGCACACACACACACACACACACACACACACACACACACACACACACACACACACACACACACACACACACACACATAACAGCTTGTGTCAGCTAGCTCAGCTTTCTAATCATGTGTATATTGTCAGGACAAGTTCAGAGCAGAAGGATCAGGTACAGCTGTCTAGGCGACTCACTCACCGCTTGGACGCTAACCTGCAGCAGTGCATTGTGGGAATTCTCAGCACACAAAGCTGACCCACTGCAGTGCATTGTGGGATTTCATAAGTGCACATGCCCTTCAGTATGAGTACATAATGACAGTAATAATGTTTATAATATTTTCCGCAGTTCACGCTCCATTTAATGTGTGAATTCAACACTACCATTTACCACTCACACACGACAACATTCCAGTTTTTATTCTGCCGCTGTGATTTTGTACGGCTTTTCTTTACAATGTCAATCATATGAAACACAACAGTATTGCTGTGGCTCATTAGAATTAATCCGGCGTTTGGTGGGGATATCCAGCGCTGCGTGGGCCATGTTGTTTTTCCAGAATTCTCCAGCGTGTGTTTCACATTTTCATTTTCACCCCCAGCATCGCTCTCCAGGTTTTAATAACACAATCTGGATTTTGCGCTCTCCGTTCCCTCGTATTAATGTCTCTCATTAGTCACTGTGGCACGAGCAGACGGCACTCTATCTGCTCAACACATGTGACGATTAGGAGAGGGGCAGCGGGCGATTCATTTCACCATACATGAAAGAAAAATTAACTCGTAAAGTCACAGGACACAGATTCATACATTTTGGAGGAGAGTCACTGTGTGGCTTACTGTATTACATTAATAATGTAACACTGTAACACTGTAACACTAACACTGTGATGCTGTAACACTGTAACACTCGAACACTGTAACACTCTAACACTCTAACACTGTAACACTCGAACACTCTAACACTGTAACACTGTAACTCTCTAACACTGTAACACTGTAACTCTCTAACACTGTAACACTGTAACACTCTAACACTGTAACTCTCTAACACTGTAACACTAACACTGTAACACTGTAACTCTCTAACACTGTAAGATTGTAACTCTCTAACGCTGTAATACTGTAACACTAATACTGTAACACTAACACTGTAACACTGTAACTCTCTAACACTGTAACCCTGTAACTCTCTAACACTGTAACACTGTGACACTGTGACACTGTAACACTGTAACTCTCTAACACTGTAACACTGTAACTCTCTAACACTGTAACCCTGTAACTCTCTAACACTGTAACACTGTAATGCTGTAACACTGTAATGCTGTAACACTAACACTGTAACACTGTAATACTGTAGCGCTGTAAAGCAGTAACACTGTAAAGCTGTAATGCTGTAACACTGTAACACCGTAACACTTTAACACTGTAATACTGTAACACTGTAATACTGTAACACTGTAACACTAACACTGTAACACTAACAATATAAAGGTGATTCATGATGGTAACGATGCTAAACGCCACACCTGCTTCCCCTACCCATGCGTTTGGTTCAGGTTCAGACTAATCACAGTGTGAATGTGGTTTTCAGACTCAGATGTAAATAAGAGCATCGGTGTGAAATGTCTCACTCTGTTTCACTTCACTTTTATTCCCACACTATTCCCTCCATTACCGTAAGTTAATAATAGCGCCATTCCAGCGAGACACTAAACCGAGCTCTTACCGACCAACCGAGAACAACAGAGGAACTGAAAGGTTGGAGTGTTAACAGGAAGTGCAGAATTCAGGCTAAATATACAGCAGGTGGGAAACAGGTTGTGGCTAAGAACCGAAAGAAGGCGATTACTTGCATGTAGGTTTTTTTTTTCTCTTTATCTGGAACTTGCCACATTAGCAGTCACTCACACACCCTTCAGGGCTGATACAGTGTGTGTGTGTGTGTGTGCGTGTGTGTGTGTGTGCCACACATAATTTGCTCTGGGCACATTGTGCTCTAGTTGTGTTACACATGCTATTTAGTACACTAGTATGGTGGTTTGGAACACAGCCACAGCTAAATTGCACCTGTTAATCACATAGTGAGCTAGCACCCTACAGACAGCATTGTAGTCTGCTACAGGCTATTATTCATTGCAGGAGATTATGGTTTGGAACAGAGCCCATGTCTGAAGGCCAAGAACTCACCATCTGGTCAGCAGGGGTTTAATGGATAGAAGTCCATCAACACTGAGAAACTGAGAGGAGAGGAGAGGAGAGGAGAGTTATGCATTAAAAAGGAAGAATAAAGGTTTAGCTAACAGAAAGAAAGAATTACAGTGTTTAAAATCTTGGTTAAACACTAATAACAAATCCCACTATCTAGTACACTAGAATGTGGTTCGGGATGCAGCTTGTGACTGAATGTTTTTAGCTCACACTTCTGTTTAGAATATAGACAGAGCTATAATTAACAGAAACACACACACACACACACACAGAAAGAGAGAGAGGTGCAGCAGCTGCATGCAGCTGATTGTGTTGGTTGATGATGTCAGGTATTAATAATGTGCAGGATGTTAACAAGGAAACACTGTTAATTAATCAATGTTAATTCTGTTATTTTTCCTGAAATAGAAGCTCGAGAGCATTAACACAGTTCAGTTCACACACTTTTAAAGGCCAACACACACACACACACACACACACACACACACACACAATACAGAAGACACTAAAGGAACCAAAATGACATTTCCACATTCTGGCTCCGTCCCAAACGCTGGAATTTGCTGGAATCGGCACATTTAGAAAAAGTTAAACTTATTGGAGCTCAACTGCTGCCCACACATGCTGCCTTCCTAGGCACCCTCCATCAGAGGTGTAATTATTGTTCCTAGTCCTACATCTACTGCAGATTCACATGTTCAGTGTCTCTGTGTCTCCTTTCAGGATTTAGCGCTAGTATCATACGCTAACTGCCAATTAGCCTGTTAGCTAGTTACTCCCCTACAAGCCCAGTAGCGGTGTGCACCATCCCAAACCACAGCGTTTTCTCCACTTTTCCCAGTGAACATTTGTAACTGACTCGTGTGTTTGGGACGCAGAACTCATGTTTCGCTAATGTTTAGCTCACAGCTGCAGTCATTAGCAGTTTGCACGCTGCATATGAATGGGCATAAATCAAACAATTACACGAGCTCACAGAAGAATTATTAATTTCATCTCTTTACTCTGTCGTGTTTCACAAACAGCAGCCACTAGACCATCTGAATCAATTTAATCTGAATTAGTTCCATCGAAATCTGTTTAACTTGAATCCGTTTTCATCTGAATCAGATTTGTTCATTCACATTCAGACATGGAGCCTGTTTTTATTTTAATTTTAAAGACAGCTTTATCAGCTCTGTGGTTCTGATGCAGTCTGAGATTTATGAGTAAAGCCCTGAAACCCCCGCTGTGGTTCCCGCATTCAGTTCGGTTCTAGAATCAGCGTCTTCACCACAACTCTACATTTTTGTATTGTTTAGTGGGCGTGGTTTGGGATTAGCCTCCTGGTCTGTAAAGACTCCTTATTTGAAAGTGTGCACTTCGTAGTGAGCAGGGCGTGGTTTGGGATTAGCCTCCTGGTCTGTAAAGACTCCTTATTTGAAAGTGTGCACT
>JAKKZN010000007.1:227598-238382 GCA_033441825.1 Pangasius elongatus | reverse complement strand
TTTGGGATTAGCCTCCTGGTCTGTAAAGACTCCTTATTTGAAAGTGTGCACTTTGTAGTGAGCAGGGCGTGGTTTGGGATTAGCCTCCTGGTCTGTAAAGACTCCTTATTTGAAAGTGTGCACTACGTAGTGAGCAGGGCGTGGTTTGGGATTAGCCTCCTGGTCTGTAAAGACTCCTTATTAGAAAGTGTGCACTACGTAGTGAGCAGGGCGTGGTTTGGGATTAGCCTCCTGATGTTGTTGTTTTTTAAACTCAGTCCCGGCTGTAAGATATTTACATCCAGTAAATCCTCCGTGTGAGAGTTCGTCTGCTCGCTGTCAGCGTGAGGAACAGTTAATTTTCTCCTCCGCCGTGATTAAATCACAGAAATCAACTCAGACGGCGCAGACAGACAGCAGCCGACGTTCTCTGTCAGTTAGACCGCGAGACTCGCTAACAGGAGCTGCAGCGGCTGAACCACTGAGGGGTTTTTATCCTAACACTGTCACTGCATGAAAAGAACACTGTCTAGAACATAGAGCAGTCAGAGAACCGTCTTAAAGAGAACCGAGCCTAAAGAGCCAACACACACAGGAGACGCATTAAAGGACCTGTGTGTGCATGTTATAAACATGTTATAAGCACACACAAACAGAAGTAGAAGAGTGTGTGGAGAACCGTCGGTGTGATGTACCCTCATCACGTGAGAACCAGCCACGCTCATTACACACGTTCTGCACGTTCTCCATCTTGTTAAGGTTCTTAGGTTTTATTGGGGTTATGAATCATTTCTTCTAATCACTTTGCCTTTTACAGGTTTCATCTCTCACACTTGATAAATGCATCTGCCAAATAAGTGTGTGTGTGTGTGTGTGTGTGTGTGTGTGTGTGTGTGTGTGTGTGTGTGTGTGTGAGAGAGAGCACTAATGTGTCTCTTTCTGTAGAGCTGTAAATTCAGCGGGTTTCATTTCTACAGTCTCCAATCCTGTGTGTGTGTGTGTGTGTGTGTGTGTATGTGTGTGTATGTGTGATCCCAGCAGGCATCACACCCTCACAAAGACACACACACACACACACACACACACACACACACAGGCTGCTAACAGAGCTAATCATAGCGCTGTGCTGTAAGCTCTGCCGCTTATTAATGCCAGCGTATTAATGAGACTCTCGTCTCATCGTTTATTTTAATTTTCTGCTGCTCACTGAAACGCCGGAAACACGCACTCACCACGCGCAACACGCGGCATGGACACTACCGAGCATTATCACTACCCCTAGGAGGAGGGCGCCTAGGTAGGGCACATTTCTGAGTCATTATTTTGTGTGTGGAAAAAAAAGTAGTGACCAGGTTCACTAGCGTGACTCACGCTCGCACGTTTTCTTCACTATCCTGATCAACACGTTCCTCTGTGTACACCACGTGAAGTCGTTGCCATGGTTACAGTACAGTACGTAACATTAGGTTCCATGTTCTGGTTAGTGCGTTTGATGGGTTCTGAAGTTAACGAGCCGTCCGACAAGAGCGTCACTTTAAACACAATATCAAATATTACAATGTGGAATTTAATAACAAAACAGGGTTCTACGATTTTATACCGTTGTTGTTGTTGTTGTTGTTGTTTCTACAACCTTCAGTGTGGTTCTAAAATCTTTAATATGAAGAAGATTGAAGTTGAAGTTGATCATCTCTTGTGGTTCTACTATCTTCACCTCAGTTTTATACTGTATCATCTATAAACCTGGCTCTAGTATATTCACTTTGGTTCTATTACACAGAATCATTAACCATCACTGTAGCTCTAGAACATTTGGTTCTATAATGTATGGTTATGTAATGTACATGGAGTTCTAGACTCGTCAGTGTGGTTCTATTACATAAAATCCTCAGCGTGGTTCTACAATCTTCAGTTATTATTTTAAATAAAATAGAAATGAGTATAAATTGGAATTTAAGATCAGAGATGCTAAACTGGAGGCCATAAGCTTCCATTATTTGTTAGCAACATTAGCATCATGGCTGCAGTGCTAAAATAAGGACGTAAATTTCACACACTTGGCTCATTGTGTAGAATTCGTTTCTAGCGAAATTCGTCCTTTTATTAAATAAAGTTCCACAGTGGTACAGGAAATGACATCATCATTTATTATTCATGTTGCTTCTGGACATTATCACATGGGGAACAACTGCAGCTTTAACAACAAACATTTCACAGATGCTGATTTTCCCTCAGGGTGAAAACAAGAGTCGAAGCTGGAATATTCCAAATGGCTTTGCTAACATTTCCTCTCTGCAGGTCAAAGGTCAAAGGTCAGGTGGAATAATGTACCATTAGCGGCCCACAAGCCTCCATTACCGAGGATAATGGGAAGCCGCCGTTCGCCCACATCCGAGCTCGCTTCCCATCAGCCCCAGCGTTGAGTCTCTCACAGCCTCGTCTCCGTGTGCGTGACTCGTGTATCATTCTGTATTTAATGAGCGTTATATTTTCTCTTTACGACTCCACAGAGGTGTGTTTACGCAGCGCTGTGAAGAGAGAGGTCATGATCTTTTCAGGAAAATTATTCTCATCTCGATCAATAAGAGTCTCTGTGCATCGTGAAGAATTTGCTTAAATGTTTTCTGGACTTTTCTCCTTCCTGTCTTTCTTCATCACGATTAGAGTTTCTCTCAGCGCGCTCACAGGCATCGCTCTCGGCGTGGAACTACACGATAAAGAAACTTTCTTTCTGAAAAAACGGAGTCGCTTATCTCCGGCTACACACCTGGAAATAACGCTTTAATGAACTACAGAACGTTAATGACAGAAATATTTCATATTTACATATCGACATGTGCACCACCTGAACACTGCGGCCAGCTGAAAGTGACGGATGGATTAAAAGAGACGAACAATTTAAAAAAACAAATAAAATATAACAGAAAGAAGGAAAAAAATTCATTGTGTAAAAGTTGACGTGAGGCTGCTGATTGGTCGGCTGCTGTAACGTCATTATGACATCATCAGTGTGAATTAAAATTCTCCAACATTCCGTCAGTGAGAATGTTTCATACTTTAATCTGAAAGAAAGAAAGAAAGAAAGATGGAGGGAAGAAAGTCAGTGTGTGAGTTAAAGCGAAGTTGCTGATTGGTCGGCAGCTGTGACGCCCACTATGACATCATCAGCTGTCAGTTGTTTCAGTGGGAAACACGCTTTTCACTCTTTAATTGGAAACTATAATAATATATACATTAATATATAAGCTAATGATATGAATAATATGTTAGTAAAAAGTTATTAATGAATAATATGTTAGTAATTAATTATAATCATTGATCGGTAATTGGTTGATGATTAATGATTAATTAAACAGAATGTTCAGGCTGGTCTTTAAGCGTCGTGTATCACCTGATCAGTGAGATTGCAGATTTGTTGTCAGCTGATCATCTCAGAAGAGCTGCTCTTCACTTCACTGAAATTATTCCGATGTTTGTTTAAAACAGTAACGTGGTGAAGTAACCGTTAACCGTGTTAATTAGCATAATGATCTGCTAATTAACCCATTGATCTGTAGCCGCATTTCACTCCGTTCCCCCGAGAGCTCACCTCCACCTCCTCCGTCCTGTCTGTGCACTCAGCTCCGTCTTTACGTTTCACGTGTGCGTAAGGATCAGGAGCTTAATTAGCACTTCGTTAGGTTAATTAGCAGGACAGGAGAAGAAGTCACGTCACAGTCAGATTAGCGTCTTTATCTGTGTTTCTGCAATAACGATTAGTGAGAATATAAACTATTCATTATTAATAAACTAACCGTGATTTACTGGCTCATTAGTGATATTTAATCTATTATTCAGCAGTAATTACGTCTTAATGAATATTTGACTAAGATATCAATTACAGCTAATCAATAACTTTCTTATTAACTACTTAATAAATTATTAATAAATCTATTTGTTCACCTTATATCACTGAAATCACTGTACACGTGTGCAGCTGATTCTACTGACTTCTCCTCCGTGTGGATCCTGAATCAATATTAAAAAATAAGTCCTGAATCACGCCCCCTTGCTGCTATTGGTTGTTAATCTCAGCTCAATTTAAAGAGTGACATCATATGGCCCCGCCCACTTTTCCCTCCATTGATCTGGTGAAAGTGAAACTGTGACATCATCAACTTCTCCTTTTATTCCACAGTAAATCACAGCAGATGATTCCTGCACAGAGCTGCAGTTCCTTAAAGGTTCTTTACATGGAGATCACAGCTTCCTGTAGGAGTTCTGCTTAGAACCGGGTTCTGTATTAAACCCTTAATGGTTTTCCCAAAAGAACACACTGAAGAAGCCTTGAAGGTGCCAGATCTGTGGAGTGTAGTAAACATTAGTAAACATTTAAGTGAACGTGTGTAAGATTGAGATTTGGGCCACGAGAGAGAAATTAATGTTGAACACTTCAGCAAGCAGCAACCTGCAGCCGTTCATCACGAAAACACACGGCGCAGAAATGGAGAATTAATCAGTGCACCGCTTCATTTCCGTCAGTTTATCAGCACTGAGAGCCGGGTGAAGGTGGCGATCGCTCCACCGCCGGGCGTGTGTGTGGGAGGAGTTTACTGCCACGCTTTCATAAAATCACAAATCTGCACTTTTTAAAACTTTACTTTCCGTCAGCGAGTCGGAGCGAGGAGCTCTGAGAGTAGCGCAGTCTGTGCAGAACACTGCAGCACTTCATCCACTCCACCGACGGAAAGTTCAACAGCAGCCATGTTCCAAAAAATATATTTAACATGTGTAGGAGAGTCGGGTCGCGCCGGTGAACAGGAGAGGAACAGCTGAAAAATAGGACTTTTATTTAAGTGGTGAATTTGTGCTCGGTTAAAAGTAGAAGCTCAGAAGTGACGCTTCAGTAAAAGTGCCGACAATTAAAAGCGTCAGAGGTCAAAGCTGGATTCTTTCTTTCTTTCTTTCTTTCTTTCTTTCTTTTCTCACACATTTGCAAATTTATAACTTTTATGAACGGCTATAAAGATTACTGTTAGTGGGCGGGGTTAGGGGCGGAGTTAACATTCACATCTGTTTGAACTACTTTGAACTTTATTCAGATGAAATCATGTGGAATCTGACCACAGCATGCTTTTGTTTCAATTCATATAATTTACATGATTTCATGAGATCATCCATTTTTATTAAAGGAACCTTAACCTCTTAAACTCCTGAATTCATGAATATAACAATATTCACAGAAACGTGTACAGTTTAATGAAACATAAACAGATTGCAGGCAGCTGCACGAGCTACAATAACGACGAGTTCATGTACAATGTTCTGTGAAGCTTTTATTTTGATATGGTCTTAGCGATATGGTCGTAGTGATATGGTCTCAGCGATATGGTCTCAGCGATATGGTCTTAGCGATATGGTCGTAGCGATATGGTCTCAGCGATATGGNTATGGTCTCAGTGATATGGTCTTAGCGATATGGTCTCAGCGATATGGTCTCAGCGATATGGTCTTAGCGATATGGTCGTAGCGATATGGTCTCAGCGATATGGTCTCAGCGATATGGTCTCAGTGATATGGTCTCAGCGATATGGTCTCAGCGATATGATCTTAGCGATATGATCTCAGTGATATGGTCTCAGCGATATGGTCTCAGCGATATGGTCTCAGCGATATGGTCTTAGCGATATGGTCTCAGCGATATGGTCTTAGCGATATGCTCGTAGCGACACCATGATGCTAATTGTGCAAAATAAAAACTCGTTAAGTGTTAAAAACGTGTTATGTTTCCTGGCACATGATCCGAACATCAGCATCAAGAACGCTTCAGGTCAGATGTTCACATGGAGACGCGTGTGTTTTAGCTAACGCTGGAACATACGCTGAAGAATAACGATCTCTACACATCTGTCCTGTAGACACACCTTCTGACCAATCAGAGTCCAGAATTTAACATTTAACAAAGAGTTAAAGCAAACACACCCCGCTAGAACTTCAGGAAGTGGTAGATCAACCTGTTCTAATGACTCAGTGACTCAGCGACTCAGAGACTCTGTGACTCAGTGAATCAGCGACTCAGTGACTCAGCGACTCAGAGACTCAGTGACTCAGCGACTCAGAGACTCAGTGACTCTGTGACTCAGCGACTCAGTGAATCAGTGACTCAGTGAATCAGCGACTCAGCGACTCAGTGAATCAGCGACTCTGCGACTCAGTGAATCAGCGACTCAGTGACTCAGCGACTCAGTGACTCAGTGAATCAGTGACTCAGCGACTCAGAGACTCAGCGACTCAGTGAATCAGTGAATCAGTAACTAAGAGACTCAGCGACTCAGTGACTCAGAGACTCAGTGACTCAGCGACTCAGAGACTCAGCGACTCAGCGACTCAGAGACTCAGTGAATCAGTTCTCCACCTCAGATGACTCTGAAACGTGATACGAGGCGATAGTAAGGCAGCTGAGCTCACAGTCGAGTAAACTGCACCTCACGTCCAACCAGAAAACTCTGAACGATGATATATTTATGAATTCACTGAGAAAGCGAGTCAGATGGTTAATTGTCTTTGTCAGAGCTCCAGAGCTGTGTTTCTCACAGAGATGACTGAAAATAGTCACACATCTTTCCAGTAAAAAAAGAAAACGCCTCACACATCTCACCATACCTGTCGCTTTTCCATTATGCTAAAAAGATCCCACTATTTTCCTCTGTAATTGGAGGACGTTTCGGGCTGCGTGTTGGAGCAGAGCCGCGCCTCCTGCGGAGTGCAAATCTGAAGCGAAGGAGAAAAAGCGCTGAGACGATGTGATCGTGTGCTCGAGGCTCCTGCAGGTTCTCTACGACGCTTAATAACAGAGAAGAGCCAGGAGCTGAACAGACACGAGCCACGTCCTGCTTTCAGCGCCATTACAGAACGTCAACTCAGATTATTATTATTATTATTACTATTATTATTATTATTATTATTATTATTATTATTACTATTATTATTATTATTATTAATTATTATTATTATTATTATTATTATTATTATTATTATTATTATTATTATTATTATTATCATTATTATTATTATTATTATTATTATTATTATTATTATTATTATTACTATTATTATTATTATTATTATTATTATTATTCAGAAGTGTTTAACGCAGTTTAGTCTGCACGTTTATTTTAGATCAAAGGTTTTAACGGATTTGGAAACGTAGATCTTAAACGTTCACGTGTTTTTGTCTTTGGAAAAGTGAAGATAGCGAAAATATGAATTTTGCATAAATGTATTTTTGTTGCATTTTAAAGTGATCTGAAAAAGTGTGCACTATTCTCTCGGTTAGACTAAAATATTGGCACCCTTGCCTTTTATGCTCATTTTAATATGAAATGAACTGTAGGTTTGTTTAATTACATTTTTATTTCAACAAAATTAATATTAGTGAATTTGTCTGCATGAGCTGTGAAACAGGAGGAAGGAGTGGGTGACTCGGAACTGGCAGCAATAACGATCTGGAAAATAAATATTTCTTTTATATTTCTTCAGTAAAAAGCAACATTTTAAGGTGATGGCTTCAGGTGAGGAGCTTTAACATCACGCAGCACCTCACACCTTTAATGTGGAGGAAATCCCCCAGGAATACGCATCACATTTACTTTCTCATGAACTTAAAGTTCAATATTCGTACTTAGGCCTTCACACACACTTAGCCAAGTGTCACACACACACACACACACATACACACACACAGAGCTCAGCTGCTCCTTCCTCTCAGACAGATGGAGGCTTTTCATCTTGTTTTATTCTCCTCTGACAGAACGATGCTGATCTCTTACTGTTAAAGCCCGAAACTCGGAAATACTGCAGTGTGCTCTCAGAAAACACAATAATATAATATAATATAATAAAACACAATATAATATAATATAATATAATATAATATAATAATATAAAATATAATATAATATAATATAATATAATATAATATAATATAATATAATATAATATAATATAATATAATAAAACACAATATAAAATAAAATAAAATAAAATAAAATATAGTAGTGATTAATTATACTAAAAATACATGTGCTGGTAATCAGTAGTATAAATCACTATACTGGATGTTTAACATATAATAATATTTCTCATGTTCTCCTCGAGTCTGTGTGGAGGTTCACATGTGGGTTTCGTCCAGTTTCTCCGGTTTCCTCCAGTTCCTCCGGTTCCTCAGGTTTCTCCGGTTTGTCCGGTTTCTGAGGTTCCTCAGGTTCCTCAGGTTTCTCCGGTTTCTCCGGCTCCTCAGGTTTCTCCGGTTTCTCCGGTTTCTCAGGTTCCTCAGGTTTCTCCGGTTTCTCCGGTTTCTCAGGTTCCTCCGGTCCCTCAGGTTTCTCCGGTCCCTCAGGTTTCTCCGGTTTCTCCGGCTCCTCAGGTTTCTCCGGTTTCTCCGGTTTCTCAGGTTCCTCAGGTTTCTCCGGTTTCTCCGGTTTCTCAGGTTCCTCCGGTCCCTCAGGTTTCTCCGGTTTCTCAGGTTTCTCCGGTCCCTCAGGTTTCTCCGGTTTCTCAGGTTTCTCCGGTCCCTCAGGTTTCTCTGGTTTCTCCGGTTTCTCAGGTTTCTCTGGTTCCTCAGGTTCCTCAGGTTCCTCCCGTCATGATTTCATCATAAACATTAATGTTCCAGATTTGTTCTTTATTTCCTCTAACTGAGGTTTTCTTGTCAGGAGTTAAGTTTGTAGCGTAATATCCAGTTTGGAATTCATGGAGCATATAAGAAGTATGACATCACTTCCTGTAGCTCCTGCACTGTATAAATTTCACCATCTTGGCTTCCTGTTCACGTCACACGCTCCCTACACAGGGTTTACGTAACGGTGTTATAGACGCTGCACCTACACACGTGACGTTCAGCCACAGAAAAGGCACAAACCCTTTTTCAATTCTCTGAGATTTGACTAATTGTAAAAGTATTGGCACCTTTGGCATCATGTGGGTCACTCCAGACCAGCCGTGGCAGTGTTAGCCATCATGTCCATCGCTACTCAGCACATCACATCCTCCAGAGAAACTCCTTTCAAAACGTGGAACAGGAAACGGATCCAGAGGCCCGGATACGGATTGTTCTGCGTTGGGATTAGCTACGCTGTGTGGAGGACGAGTGTAAGGATGACATCAGCAGTGTCAGAGACATTTCTTGTATTTATTATTCATTTATATTTCAGTTGTGTGTAGATCTGTTTATTTCCATCTGCATTCACAGCACTAGTGAGTTTATTTGCTAAACTGAAAAGGATCTGATGTTCGGATGGTGAATTAATTTTGCTCATGAACTGATGACTCCATTATTATGCTCCTCATTCTTTCCTACTGCTTTCAGCCATTAGAACAACACTGTATAGAAACGTATATTAGTGAAGAATGGTGGAATTTTGTTGGAGAAATAAGTTTTGATTCCTGATGAAAGCAACACAAACTTCACAGCTCCATCTGTATCGCACTCAAGGCCAGGCCTGAAAAAACCAGAGCGAATTCATCGGTCTGAAAATACTTACAGTATTTATACTGGTGACTATTCTTCCACTTCTGAATGGAAGTGTGCAACGCTCCTCTCTCCTTCTGCCTCTTTCTTTTGTTACAGAATAGGCAGATTAGGTATGTCAGTGTTTTATACTTACAAAATGACAAAAAAGAAGATGAAGGAAAAATAGCGAAAGCCAAACGCCGGATCTTTCTTTGCTAATCAGTGATGAGCTGTTTTTGCTAAAGCACATCTGCCAAGTCAGAAAAAAGCCAGCAGACAGCCTTCGAGTTCATGAAAAGAGGAGAAAAATGAGTGCTATCGCTCTCTCCGGAAGAGCAGAGGAAGCTAAAAAGGATAAAAAAAAGTGCCCATTGCAGCAAAAGTGGCAGGAACAAAAGAAATACAATCCTGTAAAGCGCTGAAACTTTAGAGCTCATGAAGCTCGTCTTACTGAAACTCGACTGCAGCTCGGCCCGGCTTTCACACTGACACGTCCTCGGAAACACCAGAGGTGAAGCGCAGTGTGTGTGTGTGTGTGTGTGTGTGTGTGTGTGTGTGTGTGTGTGTGTGTGTGTGTGTTCATGGAAGTTGCATGTTCATCCATTTCTGATTCAGATTTCACTCATGATCAGTCTCAGTTTAAAATAATGATGATGAGGACAATGGCGGCTGTGTGCTGTGTAACTCACGGCACAGACGCGGTTCTTGTGAGGAGACTTTCCTCTCTGCTGCCGTGTTTTATAGACTCTGTAATAATGCTGTGTGCTTTTTATGAGACTCTAAGCACTTTGCTGTGGTTGAAAAGTTATTATGCTTTATTGATCTGAGCACGGAAATGTTTCTTGTGGAATGACGATCTGCAGACTGCCTGAGTTCAGCTTGATGAGTTTTTCACACAGAGGCCTCCTGTTAGCTTCCTGGTTTCTTCATTCCTGTCAAATGTGCCCTCATCCACTTCCCCTTGTTCCCTCAGATCCCTCAGGAGAACACACACTAGCCCAGGGCATTACTTAAAGCAGGGAGTGTGGCCAAAAGGCAGAGGACTTATATTTTAATAGTGTAACATTTGATTGTGTGTCTTCATATTTATTCCTCCAATTACCTCCAATTACACTGCATAGGTTAGTGGTACACTAGCTAGCGAAAGTTACCTGTTTCAGCTGTAATGTTCTCAGTGCATTACAGCTCAGTGTTCAGAGTAGAGTTCAGCGTTCAGGGAGGATTTAATCCTGAAATTTCACACATCAGCACTCAGAGCTCAGACGTAACTACTGACTTCAGCGCTACTCAGAAGTCACGTGAGAGTTACGCACGC
>JAKKZN010000007.1:200416-207648 GCA_033441825.1 Pangasius elongatus | reverse complement strand
TTTGGGACAGGTCCACACCGGACCGATGATGGTGTTTATGTGCCCTACATAGTGTACAGGGCGTGTGGTTTGGGACAGGTCCACACCGGACCGATGATGGGGTTTATGTGCCCTACATAGTGTACAGGGTGTGTGGTTTGGGACAGGTCCACACCGGACCGATGATGGTGTTTATGTGCCCTACATAGTGTACAGGGCGTGTGGTTTGGGACACGACCACACAGGACCGATGATGGGGTTTATGTGCCCTACATAGTGTACAGGGCGTGTGGTTTGGGACACGCCCACACCGGACCGATGATGGGGTTTATGTGCCCTACATAGTGTACAGGGCGTGTGGTTTGGGACACGACCACACTGGACCGATGATGGTGTCTATGTGCCCTACATAGCGTACAGGGCGTGTGGTTTGGGACACGCCAACACTGGACCGATGATGGTGTCTATGTGCCCTACATAGTGTACAGGGCGTGTGGTTTGGGACACGCTCACACTGGACCGATGATGGTGTCTATGTGCCCTACATAGTGTACAGGGCGTGTGGCTTGGGACACGTCCACACCGGACCGATGATGGTGCCTATGTGCCTTACATAGTGTACAGGGCGTGTGGTTTGGGACACGTCCACACCGGACCGATGATGGTGCCGATGATGGTACTAAACATCGTGTTTCCTAGATTAGTGCACTATATAGTGAAAACAGTTCTCCAGTGAAGAGAATAGGGAGTGTGTGAGTGATTTAGAACACAGTGAGAGAAGTTTGTGTCGTCTATTCTAGAACGTTCTACTCTTCACAACGTGGAGCTTAAACTCTGTATTAGTGTGTTAGTGTTCCTGATACTTCAGTGTAGAGAATAGGGAGATTGGTGTCCTACAGCGTTGGTGTCCTACATACGATGCTTTAATGTGAATGGATTAAAATGTGTGTGTTAGTAACATGAGATGACAAAAATAAATAAATAAATAATAAATAACAAAAGTGGAATACTGTACCTTAACATTTCATTTCAGTCTCTGCTTACAGTCAGATCCACAAACGCACAGCCAGATTGGAATTTAAACTTGTTTTTATTGAAATAAACTTGCTTTTTAATTATATATAAAGTATGTACACACAAACATACAGTGTCATGAATAACTGATGAAATAATATAAAAATAAATCACATGATGAGGAAAAAAATAGAACAGAAATGGGAACGTGTGCAGTTTTAAAATCCATTGAGCTCCCACATGATTACACACAGCCTATACGGCACACTGTGTGTGTGTGTGTGTGTGTGTGTGTGTGTGTGTGTGTGTGTGTGTGTGTGTGGTGAATGAACCCTGCTCACCCCCGTGGTGCATTCTCAATTACCTTCATATTTTTCCTGCGGCCTCCCTGTGGTTTAATCTGACAGGAGATCATTAAGCTCAGTAAAGACACAATCCTCACCTTAAACCTGTCACTTTTCATCGTTTGTCTTTTTTCCGTCTCTTTTCTCTGCGCACATATTCATGCAAACAAACACGTCGATTGCGCATTTAAGTCCTGGTGGTTCACGCTGTGTGAATTTTTTACCGGCTGCTGCTGTAAAGCTGTAGACTGAGAATACCATATAATACAATAAACAACAACCAAAATAACTTCATCTTAACATTATGTACAATGTGCATTAAAAAATAAAAAATAAAACTTCAATCTCCGACGCACTAATGAGGCCCGAGCATTTATTTTTGGCTTGCTCTTTAAAGCTGCACATAAATGGCACCGTGTCATTTTGTCTCTTATATACACACTTTTGACCAGGTGTGTGTTGATATATCACAGTTTTATAATATATTGTCATGTTTTATTTCTTCCTGTCTTGTTTAGACGATACATCCTGCTCCATACTCTTCCAAACGCAGTGCCGAATACTGAGGTAAATCATCTAACCGGCTCCTGGCACACGCCTACAGCCGACACGTCATGATTCACAGTTTATAGCTCAAGCTTGTGATGCACACTGAGATGCTATTTCCCATTATAGTCTTCGTATAAAATGACCTCACGTATGTAGTTTTAATGAAGCCCAGCACTTATTGTGTGTGTGTGTGTGTGTGTGTGTGTGTGTGTGTGTGTGCTGAATTGTGTTACGAGCAGAACTCTGGCGAGGAAAGCAGCTGGAATTACCTGCCATTAATCTATGCAAACAATTTACTCTGGCTCCAACAAAATGAAGACCAAGTAATTAAAGTCGTTTTTCAAAGACAAAGACAAAATGTGTGTGTGTGTGTGTGTGTGTGTGTGTGTGTGTGTGTGTGTGTGTGTGTGTGTGTGAGGGTTAAGTGTGCTTTTTTAACATTATCCACCCTTGTTCATGCCTTTGTGGCTTCTTTTACAGCCCCTTGATTGAATAGTTTTAATCATCAAAGAAGTGAGAGAAAGTGAAAAAGCGGTGAAACCCAAAGGAAATACTTCTTCAAATCAAATAAAAATAAATCAAATAAAGCCAGTGTTATATCCTTCATTTAAGGAAAAAAGACAAAATATGAAGCAATTAGTGGCATTAAATGGAAACTAAAGTGACAATGAAGTTTAATTTGCATAAATAAAAAAAAAAAACAGTCCTGACATATGATCATGTGGCACGCCATGTTTGAGGTTTTTCACGATAGCTTTGGTTTAGATTTCAGTCCAAGCCCCTAATACATCCCCTTAGTCCACAGAATACTGGTGTCATACCCTGCCATGCTTTGGAAATGATCTCCTACCTGTTTGGTGCTGTATTTCTGAGGGTTGGTCTTGTAGCTGTAATCCGAATACTGATCAGAACCGGTCGAGTTGCTGTCTCCAATCCCTACGAAGGTGTTTGCAGCTGGAAGATCCTGAACAGCTTGGTGCTTTTTGGAAGCTGAAGGGGATTGCGGCTGCAGCTGAATGGAGGGCAAAGGGGAGTTTGACCGGTAGTGTCTCCCCAAATCGGGGCTTCCGGGAGGGTAATTGAGGGGCAGATGAATCCTGGGACTATCATTGTCACTCATCAGGTTGAATTTTAAGCCTTTCTGAAGACTTGCCTCCTCGTCCTCCTCCAAGGACTTTGCTGGTTTTGGAGACTTGCCCTTCTTACCCTTTTTGCCCTTGCTGCTTTTGGTTCCTTGCTTGGGTGTGTAAAGATCTTTGGACTCTTTCTTTCCTGCTTGGTATCCACTCTTGGCTTCCTTCTGCAGACGGTGCCGGATAACAACCACTGCCACAATGACCAGGATGACCCCGGCAATCCCTGCAAGGCTTCCATACACGATATTGCTCTGCTGGACACGGGCGTATTCTGGGTCTCCAGCGATGTCCCTTTCTAGAGGAGTGTAGAGACTGTGGCCGACCAGTGATTCAACCAACGTGACGTTTCCGATTGTCTCATTTACAAAGATGTGGACCAGCGCTGTCGTGTGCTTGGCAGGTTTTCCCTTGTCACTGACTTTTACGACAAGCCGGTGGAGGCCATTATGCTTCCTGGTGAATTCTTTGACAAGTGTAATCTCACCATCTGTTGGAGAAATGCGAAAAAGTCCATGAGGGTTTCCACCCATGATGGTGTAGTCTAACTCCGCATTCAATCCCGTATCAATGTCCTCTGCTTCCACTTTCTCCACACGTGTATCTGGGCTTGTCAGTGGGGGAAGAAACTTGTACGAGGAGTTGGAAGGTTTGGTGATATAAGGTGCATTATCATTTTCATCTAGGACGTTTATTGTAATTCCCACATAAGAGGAACGAGGAGGATCACCTCCATCAACAGCTTTTAGACGGAACGTGTATGTGCTTTCCTTTTCCCGATCAAAGGAAATTCTCGAAAGGATGGTCCCTGTGCCATTCTGAATCACAAACTTCCCGTTGTCTGGTTCCACCGATAAGTGAACCTGAGCATTTTCACCTTTGTCAACATCCATGACAGTCACCATTCCCACTGGACTGAGTGCAGGCATGTTTTCCAGGACAGAGAAGCTGTAGCCACTTAGCATGAACTTGGGATCATTGTCATTGCGGTCGAGCACATTAACCACAACTGTTGCAGTTCCCCTCATGCTAGGAACCCCCTTATCAGATGCTTCAACGTGAAACTCGTAGCGTTCTCTGTTTTCACGGTCTAACTGGTCCATCACTCTGATCTCTCCTGTGTTACGGTTGATCTCAAAGAGTCCCTTGATGGCTGAGTCTAGGATAATATTGTACGTGAGCTCGGCATTGGTGCCGCTGTCTGCATCGGTGGCTACTACATCCAAAACCTTATCGCCTGGCTGATTCTCCTCTGGAAAGTCCACCTCATACATTGACGGGGAGAAGACCGGAGCGTTATCATTCACATCTGTTACTTGGACCTTTAGGGAGTTGGTGCTGGAAAGAGCTGGGTTCCCTGAATCAACAGCTACAATCTCAATCCTGTATTCCTTGACCCGTTCGTAATCCAGTGGTGTTGTTGTTTGCAGGAAATACTTCCTCCGACTTGTGTCTGATGCTGAACGAAGCTGGAAAGGTACATCTCCTGCCACCACACAAGTTACCACTGCATTTTCACCCTCGTCTCGATCTGTCACTTCCACCAGAGCCACTGGAGTTCCCACAGGCATGTCCTCAGAAATGTTAGCAATCCCATCCTCATGAGCCACCAGGGCAAATCCACGGATCCTGATGGAAGGTGCATTGTCATTCTTGTCCTTCACTGTGATGGTCACCAGGGCTTTGGAGCTCTTGGTCTGCGGGCCATTGTCTCTGGCCTGGATGTAGAATTTGAGCAGATTCACTTCTTCACGGTCCACTGGACCTTTGACGTAGATGATGCCGGTGTTTCTGTCGATGCTGAGGAGGTGCTGCACATTGGTTGGTGCCTGATAGAGAATGTACGTGACCACACCATTATCTCCTACATCAGCATCGTTGGCCTTCACCTAGTCCAAAAAAAAAAAAAACAGAAGAGGTTTTATGATAAAAGCTATCATTCTTTTAAAAAAGATGAACATTCAAGATTAGGGACAAGATGTTAATCCGTTGCAGGGGTTGGTTTGTGGTCACATATTTAAGCAGTGAAACACCGAAAAACAACCAAAACAAACTAACTAAACAGAAAACATTAAGACTAAATACAAGCAAGAAAACACATCCAGACACATAAGCTAGCCAAAGGTGCAACTGATAATTGGGGCGGAGACAGAGCAGGAAGGCTCCAGACAGGAAGTGGAGAAAGATCCAAACACATTAGTTTCAATTCAGGCAGTTTAATTTGATCCATTATCATCCATCTTTGTCTATATGAAATATAAATTACCTTCCCATAACTCTCCAGTTAATGCAGATGGTGGACTTTAAATGGTTAATTGTGGGAGATCATTAAATTAACAGTCTGTATATCGCAGTGAAATGTATAAAGATGGTAAGAGGATGAAGGGTTCTAACAACAGAGTTGGTGGGGGAACAGAAAAATAACACCAAGATTTTTTTTCTTTTTTTTCTCCGCAAACATCATTATCTGCTGAAAATGCCCTGAAACCTGATTCACAAGGAGAATAAAGCTTATCTTTCTCTGGCTGGCGTCAAAAATATCACCATGCACACTAAAAATTCTGCCTACAAATATGATAACCTAATAATCCTATTTACAAAATAACTCCAGATATCTGCTGGTTATCATATCTGTTTTGAGGACAGTCACCAAATCTTATAGTGTGTGTTTTTGTCCTTTCTAGAGGTTATTTATATGCAAAAATGGTCTTTTTTCTGTTAAACCTGGGGGAATGGTACAGTATGTCTCTGAATTCCCATTTCAGAAGGAGCCTCATGTGTATTTGAATAAACCACCAGTGTCATGGCTTCCCTCTCCCCTAAATGCAAAGCAATGATGTGGTGTAACTTACATCACTCACACGCACCTGAGATACAACACATAATTTAAAAAATATTCACTTACAGGAGGCCATTACTGCATCGAGATGTCATCGATGCCAAAAATTTACACCACACAAAATTTACATTCAGGAAAGGACGTGTCAGCTCATCCTGAAAGTGCATTACGCTAATTAATAAAGCTGCAAAGATTTCTGAGAGAACCTTTTAGTCTTCCTTAAAGAATTTGTGTTAGCAGCGATAAACATGACTACAGTGTATCAGAAGGAAAAGAGATCATCTATGCACTAAAGAAGGAAAAGGACCAGCAAACCCATTTACTTTCAAAAAGCAATCATTCACAAAAGAGCATGAATTACTTATGACTTGTTATAAAACCACGACAGCTAGAACCGCTCGCAAATATCAGCCCAATTGGACACGCAGTCAAATGCTGTTTGTTTAATTTCAGCTGAAGGTCATCTCTGGATTTCAGTTCTCCATTACAATCTTTTCAAATAGAGTTTAAATGAGAAAATGATCCATTTCATATCTTCGCTGACCGCTGTAACTGCTTCTGCTTGCTGGATTGAGATTTCTCCTTCTAGCTGTGGATGAAACACCATCGCGGCTTCGCTCTCTGCATTACACAGCGCCGCCCTAATCTAGGACAGTCGTAAGATTATTCATGAGGCTTAAGTTATTATTGCTCTCCATGAGTCACTCTGTTTCATCCACCAAACAGGCTGGGAGTAAATTTCGCCTGATGTGCGCTTGAAGAGCGTGTCTCTGCACAAACTGAAACACTCCGTCAACACGTCTCGTCCAATGAAAATGTAAACCTTAAGCCTTTTTAATGCTGCCACGGCTCTAAAGAGAGATTATGAGGCCTGGAGGAGAAGGGAGATCTTTTCACATGCTTTTTGAAAACAACTGGGTTTCATGGATTAATTGTTGACTGAGAGATTAACCGGCTTTAAAACAATTTTATGTGTGAGCACTCGCTCCAGGATCAGACGCTGGAGTTCGCACTAGCGGACTAATTTTAGCACTGACCGCGTTTCCAAGTGAGTCAATAATACTTCGCTTGCATTTTAAGGGCAAGTCATTAAGTGAGGAGATTCATTGCCTGGGTAAATGTGACTGGCCCTGACAGTTTAAGATCAGACGTGTGTGGAGATAAAGCCTCAATTTCTGAGTGAATAATGGAGAACATATGAGCTGTAACTCCTGTCACTCATTCTCTCACTCTCATTACACACACACTGAAGAGAGCACACCTGTGACTTTAGCTTGCAGGTGATGAAGAGTGTGTGGGTTGTGTCTTTCCCATAATACACCACACTCACATTCAGTACAGACAGGCTAATGATGTTCTCACCCTCTCGGTTTC
>JAKKZN010000007.1:182991-185491 GCA_033441825.1 Pangasius elongatus | reverse complement strand
TGACAGATCTCACACCCGAGTCTGTGCATCTGAAAGGCCGAGTGTGTGTGCAGTCACTTCACACTCCTGTGTGTTGTAAATGCTGGATCGTTAAAGGTGTGTGTGTGTGTGTGTGTGTGTGTGTGTGTGTGTGTGTGTGTGTGTGTGTGTGAGGGAGACGTTGACGGCGGGTCATTTAAATTACAATAGAAGGAGTTTTACCTAAACGCTGTGGTTTGCATGTCACACACTCTGAATGTGTAAAGCAGTGTGTGTGTTCTGTGAGGAAATAAAGAAGTGAATAAAAGTTCAATAAATCTCATTTTTTACATTTTTACAGGCTGCACTCGAGGCTGCTTTTAAATCATAACTTTATCACTTCCAGTAATCATGAAAATAAAATTATTTCCATTAATGCTGCTAATATGTTAGTTAAATTTATTTAATTTTTGCATTTTCAGAAAAAGGAAAATCTAATCTTCATGCCATTGTTCAATATCACGCTTTCTGCTTTTAGACGCGCAACATCAATCTGTTAAACTACAGATTCCTGCACCGCTTGGCTCGGTGATCTGCCTGTGCCATTTCTGCATAAAAATATCTGTAAATAAAGCCGTCCCATCAGCAGTATACCGTATATTATAATTTATATTTAACAATCAAATATAAAGAACAACAAAAACAAATGTGTTGTAAATGTAAAGATTATAAATGAGTTTCTAGCAGGTTCTTATCAGACACATGCTTTTATAAATGAAGTGAAAGTTACTGATGTTCAGTTTCATGTTTCTCAGGAGACTCGACGCGATTTCCGTTTATTCCCTGTTTGTGCTCACTGCGTAGGGCGTAACACGGAGGTGCTGTGTACACTACAAAACTCGCTCAAAGCAACCGCAGCTCAGAGTAAACCGCGTGTCTGAATAAACACGTGCCATCAACGGTGCACTTTATTATTCATTTATTCATTAAATATAAAAAAAATAAAGAAAATAAGCATGTCCTAAATGTAACATTATGCTGTAATTAGACATTTTTTCTGTATCTGATTCTGAAATGAAGTTTTTTTGGGTGTGTAGTGCACTAAGTAGTGTACAGTGCCTCCCTATGTAGTGAGCATAAGTAGTGAATAAACAGAAATCACTGAGTGTGTGTCGAGTCTCCTGAGAAACATTAAACTGAACTCAACAGCTGAAAATAACTAGGACATGAAAATGCTTACAATTCAAATGCAACTTTAAAAGAACAGTTTACAGTCCTAATGTTCTGTTTTTAATTTTATATATATTCTAAAAGATAAATTATGTGAACTAATCTACAGAATAGTTTAAATGAGAGATTTTTCTGTTGAATAAAATATGTGAATGTGAATGCTCGTGCAGATTACCCATAATGCAGTGTGGCTGGAGGCGCAGCAGGCCGTGCGTAGTGAGGAGGGTGTGGTGAGCCGTGTGCGGTTTGGGACGCGCCCCTCACTGCGGCCCGGTGCCGGTGTGGACTCTACAGGGGTTTGAAGCTGGTGGAGATGAACATGTTAAATGCCTCAGTGAGGAGCGTTTCTCAGGAGCGCGCGAGGAAAAAGGGCAGGAGGCAGAAAAATCTGCCCCAGTGACCTCACACGCTGACACACGGGGTCAAAGGTCAAGTGGAGGGGGGAAATCTCATAAAGATGAGAAGATCTCAGACTCGTGTTTAAGAGAATAAATGATTAAGAGCTTGAAAGACTAAATTCTAAAATATATCTGAATAAACTTTTCACAAGATGTTTTTCATCAACATTTAAACATTAATATAAAAGCATGAGCATAAAACACAAACCGTAAGTGTAAAAGTTCCCGCATTACAGTTTCTGAGCTTCACAATGCTAAAGGCTCGGGGTTTAGACATTTTAGAAATTGTTAACATTTCTAAATTACATAGTTTTATAATTTGGTTTTTAAATTTAGTTTTTTTTTTACGTTTATGATTTAAAAATTTCGAAACACTAAATTTTAAAAATATACATTTTAGGAATTTTAAGCTTTTTGGCTGAAATTAGATATGAATTATTTTTAAATCTCAAAAACATTTAATTCTAAATGGTGATTTTCGTGTTGTTTCTGTGTGTGTGAGAGAGTGTGTGTGTGTGTGTGTGTGTGTGTGTGTGTGTGTGTGTGTGAGAGAGAGTGTGTATGTGAGAGAGAGTGTGTGTGTGTGTGAGGGAGAGAGAGAGAGTGTATGTGAGAGAGAGTGTGTGTGTGTGGGTGTGCGTGTGTGTGAGAGAGAGTGTGTATGTGAGAGAGAGTGTGTGTGTGTGTGTGTGAGGGAGAGAGTGTATGTGAGAGAGTGTGTATGTGTGTGTGAGAAAGAGAAAGAAAGAGAGAGTCTAATGTTTAATGTTTAACGTGTGTAAATATTAACAGCATAAAGCTGAAACGACTCAGTGGCCAAACCTGATCATCCAAAACTGTGTGTGTGTGTGTGTGTGTGTGTGTGTGTGAGAGAGAGAGAGAGAGAGAGAGAGAGAGAGAGAGAGTGTGTGTGT
>JAKKZN010000007.1:132256-134768 GCA_033441825.1 Pangasius elongatus | reverse complement strand
CAGTGTATGAGCAGTGTATGAGCAGTGCATGAGCAGTAAATAAACAGTATATGAGCAGTGTATGAGCAGTGTATGAGCAGTGCATGAGCAGTGTATGAGCAGTACATGAGCAGTGTATGAGCAGTGTATGAGCAGTACATGAGCAGTGTATGAGCAGTGCATGAGCAGTAAATAAACAGTGTATGAGCAGTACATGAGCAGTGTATGAGCAGTACATGAGCAGTACATGAGCAGTGTATGAGCAGTACATGAGCAGTGTATGAGCAGTACATGAGCAGTGTATGAACAGTGTATGAGCAGTACATGAGCAGTGTATGAGCAGTACATGAGCAGTACATGAGCAGTGTATGAGCAGTGTATGAGCAGTACATGAGCAGTACATGAGCAGTGTATGAGCAGTGCATGAGCAGTGTATGAGCAGTGTATGAGCAGTACATGAGCAGTACATGAGCAGTGTATGAGCAGTACATGAGCAGTACATGAGCAGTACATGAGCAGTGTATGAGCAGTACATGAGCAGTACATGAGCAGTGTATGAGCAGTGCATGAGCAGTAAATGAGCAGTGTATGAGCAGTACATGAGCAGTGTATGAGCAGTAAATGAGCAGTGTATGAGCAGTGTATGAGCAGTAAATGAGCAGTGTATGAGCAGTGTATGAGCAGTACATGAGCAGTGTATGAGCAGTGTATGAGCAGTACATGAGCAGTGTATGAGCAGTGTATGAGCAGTGCATGAGCAGTAAATAAACAGTGTATGAGCAGTAAGTGGTATTTATCCTCTTGTAGGTGCTGTATCGAAGCGTGGCAGAGAGAAGGGGGCCGGCCAAAAGAGACTGCACTAAACACTCTTCTTTTCCTCAAACTCATATCAGTGTGTTTTTAATTTTTTTCACCCCGAAGGTGTGAAGGATAACGGTGAATACCCGTCTCTCTCTCTGCGTCTGTCTTTCTGTCGCAACTACAAACTTTTTGTGTTTTTTTTGTCTGGGGATAAAAACATGCACATGAAAGGAAACAAACCTGACGGACAAACTTTGTGAAGTTTCTGAACTTTTTACAGCTTTTTGGACCGTGTGTTCCTTAAGGACATCAGTGGATCAGACGACGAGACTCGGATGGATTTTAGATGTTTTGCCTTTTTGTATGAAGACATGCTGAGGATCTGTAGAGTAACTTACAGGTGAAAGGGTTTGACAGGTACGTCACTATCACGTCATCTCCTCATCATGTCATCATGACATCACATGATCACGTCATCTCCTCATCATGTCATCATGTCATTACATCATCACGTCATTTCCTCATGTCATCATGACATCACATGATCACGTCATCTCCTCATCATGTCATCACGTCATCATGTCACATTTTCACATCACATAACCACATCATGTTATCACCTGCCCACAGTCCTCATCACTCACTTCATTCCTTCATTCCTCCCTCTTTATTTCCTCTTCTATTTTCTTTCTGTCTCTCTCCTTTATATGCATGACCTGATTTAGCCGAGTGACACACAGCATTGAGCTCAGCAAAGCTAATCTGCTATCTATTTGCTTAGTTTAGCTAGCATTAATCTTACGTTGCTAAAATTGGATTTAAGACCTTTAGTATCGAACATTTTTTTAAATTCTCTAATTAAAGTCAGTATTTTATGCATGATGTCATATAATCCTGTTTTTGATTGGCTGATCAGATTTAACGTAAGCTCCACCCTCATTAGCCCCAGGATGCCTGTCGCTCAGCAGATACAGGACATTATGTCTTCTCATCCTTTTCCTTTCTGCCTCTTTCTTCCCATCTCCACTTTTGATCTTTTTGAACTTGTCAGCTTTTTGTATCTCTTCTCTTCTCTTCATTTTCTTTTCCTCCTTTCTTTTCCTTTCCATTTCTCTTCTCCTCTCATCTCAGTCCATTATCATCATTCCCTTTTCTTTTATCATTCATGGTTTCTCCTCTACACTTATATTTTGTTTCGTTTTATTCCCTCTGCTCTCATTTCCTCCTTTTTCTCTCACTTCCTTGCTCTCTCTAGCTCTTACTTTTGTCTCTGTAATGTTCTCTGACCCCTAATCACGTCACAGGCATAATTTTTCCTCCTGTCTGTCTCTCTTTGCATCTCTCTCTCTCTCTCTCTCTCTCTCTCTCTCTCTCTCTCTCACACACACACACTGTCTCTCTCTGTAGCGAGAGCAATTTCTTGTTTGGGATAAAAACGCTGCTCGTTTCTTCTCGTCTCTCCATCATTGGAATTTCTGAAGGTCTTTATTAAACAGAACCATATTGAAATGGAACGTTACAGCAAGCAGATTTTATCCCATCACTTATTTAACACTAAACTCTAAACATTTCACTTTGACACTCATGGCTCTCATTAGAACAACAGCGTGTTTATGGCTCTGTAATAAACACTGGACTTCAGACTAAGAGCATTTAGGACACAGCCCTGAGATACAGGCTTTTGTTCTCTTGATGCTTTCAGTCTATGAGAACCTCGTGTTTGCTGTTAGTG
>JAKKZN010000007.1:124756-127256 GCA_033441825.1 Pangasius elongatus | reverse complement strand
GTGTGTGTGTGTGTGTGTGTGTGTGTGTGTGTGTGTGTGTGTGTGTGTGTGTGANTGTGTGTGTGTGTGTGTGTGTGTGTGTGTGTGTGTGTGTGTGTGTGTGTGTGTGTGTGTGTGTGTGTGTGAATAAGCACCATAAAGAGGACCCAAAGATGAAAGGAATACATACATAACATTTTGATGGTCTGAGACATTTGCCTGTTTTTGATGAACACAAAGGTTTTGAGATGTTGGATCTCTGTTTCAGGATTATTTCAGGATTGATAATCACTGAAATGAAGACAGATAGTGGATTTTAAATGTAAAATCATAAACCTGATAAATATTTGAAGTTTGTTGAGCCAGTGAGACAACAGAACAGTTACAGAATCGAAGCTTTGCTAATTTTGTGATTTGTTTCTCTTTGTGTTTTGTTCCAGATCTGAGGTCACTTCCTGACGTAGCGATGACGGGGAACTGTACTCGTGAGTGCAGCGAATTCGGACACTCGGATTCCTGCTGGATGCCGTCACCGAATCGCAGCAACAAAATCTCCAAGAGCGCATCGAAACTCTCCACCTTCGTGCCTTACCAGGAGCGGGAGCCTCAGGAGACACTGATAGCCAATGGAAGCCCCAAGCCCATGGGGGAGGAACTCAGTGGTGGCGCCACCAACAAAATGCCCAGCATCCGCTTCATGGCCCCTTACACTAGTGCCTACTCCGCAGGTGGCGAGGGGGCGAAGGAGTGCGGCTTGGAGGAAATCCCGCTGAGTCAAACGGCAGCGACCACACCCTCCAGCCAGGGGTCCAAGAGAGAGATCTACCTGTAAAGAGTGAAGAGAGAGTGAGCGAGGGGTAGTTGAGGGGTCATCAGGGTCATCACCATCAACCCAAGTCCACACAGGATTTGCAGCAAGACCAAAACACCGGAACTGGTCAGTCAGAAACTAGTCAGCTAATGAGATCAGCCGGGTCATTGGGGTCCTGAAGGTCCTTTAGGATCGTTAAGGTCATTAGGTCTTTAGAATCCCTTCCCTCCACCTGAGTGCACATGAGATTTAGACCAGGACTAAATAAAATGCTGAATGTGGTGAGTCAGGTCTGGAGAATTTTAGGGATTCTAACATTGGAATTTGGACAAACAGAACTGTAATAAATTCTATTAGTCCTGACCCCACCCCTTACCCAAACCCCGCCCCAAGCAACTAAACAATCCCTCACCCTGACCTTAACCTTGACCTGAACACAGCTGGAGCATTGGCCCTCCAGGGCTCCAGATGTGCTTTTTACCAACAATCCTCTCCGGGTGTCAGAGGAAACACTACCACCACCATGCTTCTCCTGTTCTCTCACTTCATTTCCTTCTTGAATCCATTTTGTATTGAAGCAGCTTCGGAAGTCGACTTGGGGAATATCAAATGAAGGATCCATTTTACACGATTTTAACTCTGATTCAGAATGTAAACATTTTTAATCCAATTTTTGTGATAATGTAATGTATGCTGTATAGGAACGTTTAAACATAAGTTTAGGTTAAATTACTGAAGTGTAAGTGCACAGAGTGACCCCTTAATCAGCTACAGCTAGGGCACTTCGTCTGTCTGCTTAATCCAAGTCGCTGAAGCACACACATTGAACACACACACACTGCGTTTCTTACAAATGAAAAGAAAAACTCTGAGATGGAGAGAAATGCTCCCTCCTGGTGTACAATGCTGTAAATACGCTCTGAACTTGTGTGTGTGTGTGTGTGTGTGTGTGCGTGTGTGTGTGTGTGTGTGTGTGAAGTTTGGAGAATGATGGATCTTTACCAGAAACGATGGATTTGGGACAAAACCAAATGCCTGGGGTTCACAGCGAATGGAAAGCAGCAGGTCGGTGTAATGCGATTAGTCAGGACTGAAACGCTGCCATGTCGTCCTGCAGGCTCCGGCGTTGGGGTCACCATGGAGACCAGGTGGCTCCCGAACACACTTTCCACCACAAACTGTCTCTCTGTGTAAAAATACAGAGCCGGAGAGTGTGAGCATGAAAGAGCTGTCTGACAACATGTGTTACATTCATGTGTCTGTGTGCATATGTGTGAGTGTGTGTGTGTGTGTGTGTGTGTGTGTGTGTGAGATCAAATGATTAAGAGATGTCCTGTGCTGTGATTGGTGTGACACTCCCTAAATGGAGGAATAATGTGTACACTTTAGGACAGTGAAATGTGTTCGTTGTGAGTCCTAGCAGGAATAAACCACATTTATGGGTGTTTACACACACACACACACACACACACACACACACACACACAATTATTCACTATTCACTAATCACACCACATAAACACTTACTATCCACACTCCTCATACACGAGTGTGTGTGTGAGACGCAAACACTTCCTGACAGCAATACACTTTAATGCTCTTGCTGGGACACCTGCAGTTTTCATCCCCAGGGAGAAACACACACACACACACACACACACACACACACACACACACACACACACACACACACACACACACACACAAAAA
>JAKKZN010000007.1:102443-117443 GCA_033441825.1 Pangasius elongatus | reverse complement strand
CCCCATGCAAATGTTAGATTCTTCATCAATTCTTTACAAAATCCAGTCACTGAGAAGTATTACCATGGATTTTACTATTACTATGTTTGCTCAGGACCTGGAAGACTGAAAACCTTCACAGATAAAACTGTTGTAGAAAACAGCAACTCATCCTTGCGAAAATATATTGTGGATTGTCATGCCTGCCATGGACAGTTCCCCTCCAGACCACCAGAGGGCAACCTGATTCAATATTTGATCCTCTTCTTCTGTATTAGGACTCACTTCCTGTCATGCTGCACACCTGTTATGTGTTATGTGTAAACCTCCTGATTGGCACCCTATATAAGCTCGGTGTGTCTTCCTGTTTGTTGCTGGGTGTTGTGTCATTAAGATTGCATTGCCTCCAACAAAAATGCCCCAGTTGTCAGTAAAGTCCGATTTTATGTCCTTGGTCCATTTTCTCCAGCAAGAAAATTGAGTCTGCTAAAGATTTCATTTACTCTGCAGAATGTGGTCTAGAGATTACGATATTAGCATTGTGTTTGTTTTTATTGCTGTAAAATGTCTTTTATAATTTCAGTCATGCATGATATCTGCTCTTCTAACAGCAGCAGCGTCTCTGTGTTTGTTAAAAACTATGAGCAGACTTGTTGCGATATTACAGATTTAAGCACCAGCATATAACTAACAAATAACTAAACCAGTGTCCAGAGGAGAGACACTAATGACATGCAAGTGCATGTGTAGGGAAGAGAGAGTTAGAAAGGTTTGGAGCACAGTGTCAGTCACAGAGCCAGAGAGATTCTCTCTACTCTGTATCTTTACTGGAGTCTGGCAGGACACACACACACACACACACACACACACACACACACACACACACACACAGATATCCATGAAGAGACAGAAGAGAGAGAGACAGACAGAAATGTGAGACAGATTTCACACTCCATCACATAGACAGTGTGGATTATTCCGGTTTATCGGCTTGGACCACACACTCACACACACAATCATGTAAAGGAAAACATTTCTAAACTGAAATGACTGTGTTAATTGCTGCCTTTAAGTGTGTGTGTGTGTGTGTGTGTGTGTGTGTAAAATGCCCTGAAGCCAAAACCCTACAGCACACACTTAGACCTCATACTCTCTCAAAAACAGGATTTATAGTAATTAAAGTGAAGCTGCTGATTGCTCAGCTGTCATTATGACATTATCAAATATCAGTGTGAATTTAAATTCTTCAAAATTCTGTCAATTCAGAAAGTTTCACACTTTAATCTGAATTAGTTGGATTGGATTTATTAATGAAACTGCATTTCATCGTGAGCATTTACAAAGTGATTACATTTACATTCATACATTTATGAAGGTAAGAAAAATAATTAATGAATAAAAACCTAAATCTAAATGCAAACCAGGTCTCACAGAAGAAAGCACCAAGCGCTCTATAAATCAAAATTCTCTCCAGGAATGTGTAGGTGACTCTCAATGTTTCTGTTCTCATTTTTGAGATTTGTAAACCTGCTGAAAAATCTAGCTCAGTCTGAATGGCTACAAAAGCACACACTGAGACGGTCAAACGGGTGGAGGGTTAGGTCTTTGGCAGCAGCTACATCCAGAAGAAACACAACAGTTTAATGTAAATTGTTGCTAATAATCCTACATCAGAGGCACATCATGTTTCAGAAGTATTTTCTCATGTAATGAGAAATCTGGAAAATAATTCTACCAGTCTGACCAGCTCGGTGTGTGCTTTAGTAGCTGCTAGCTCATAGCTGCACTTTTCAGCAGGGAATTTAATATTATTCCTGGTTTTCCAGCTGGATGTCAGGATCCTGGAGGGAGGTGATGTGACAGAGCACATTCACTGATTTGTTGTAATTTTGTAAAAAGCACCACTGTCAGTTGGTTTCAGTTTCACTATAATTAAGAATTTCAAACGGGTCATTTTGACCTGAACACCAGAGATTACTAGTGCACTGAGTGAAACAGCCATGAGGTGAGGCAGGTCTGACACCAAGCTACAGGAGACGCTACATGGAGAAGGTCTGATCTATTTTATTAAAAGCTTTTGAGAGATCAGTGGTGATCACAGATTGTATATTCAAGTTTACCTTTAATATACTCACACCTGCCTCACCTCACATATCACCATGCCTTCCTCACCATGAGTCACCATGTCTAACTCGCCTCACACGTCACCACACCTACCTCGCCTCATGGTTCACCACACCTTCTTTGCCTCACACGTCACCACACCTATCTCGCCTCATGGTTCACCACACCTTCTTTGCCTCACACGTCACCACACCTATCTCGCCTCATGGTTCACCACACCTTCTTTACCTCACACGTCACCACACCTACCACGCCTCATGGTTCACCACACCTTCTTTGCCTCACACGTCACCACACCTACCTCGCCTCATGTTACCACAACTTTTTTCATTGCATGCGTCACCACTCTTTCTCACGCATCACCATGCCTATCTCCTCTTCAGAATGATGTCATCATGTCACTCATCTTCAATTTCAGTTCAATTTATTTATATAGAGCTTTTAACAATGGACTTTGTCCATAACGAGCAAGCCAGAGGTGATGATGAGGAAAAATTCCCTGAGATGACAAGGGGAAGAAACCTTGACAGGAACCAGAATCAAAAAGGGAACCCATCTTCTAGGTGACACCAGATTCTGATTATGAGTCATTATTCTTCTACGCCTGTATATTGCATGAGTCATGCAGTGCTACGTGTGTTGAACAGATTTTGAGTACAAACGTCAGGGTTATTTTTTATTTCATTCTCTTCAGAATAATATCACTCCTTTAACACACTTCAGGAAGTGGAAGTACAAGAGGAATTGTAAGCATGATTAGAACAGGGTCCATGATGGTTCCTGATTGGCAGCTCTCTTTCAGTGATGTCATCATTCATAAGTGGAGTGATGTGATGTCATCATGTCACTCCTGTTCAGAATGATGTCATCATGTCACTCCTGTTCAGAATGATGTCATCATGTCACTCCTCTACAGAATGATGTGTAGCTCATGGAAAAATGAGCAAAAATAATGCAAAACAAACTGTGTAAGTGTGTGTGTGTGTGTGTGTGTGTGTGTGTGTGTGTGAGAGAGAGAGAGAGAGAGACACAGGAGAAATGAAACACTTCATCACGTACTTAACAAGGTTAATTAAAAACAGTGCAGCGTAACGACGCCGGAGATGATAAAAGGTGAGAGTTAAGAAAAAGAGATTGAAATTGTAATGAAAACAGTTCCATAACCCTTCAACACACACACACACACACACACACACACACACACACACACACACACACACACACACACTTCATTCCTTTAATCAGTGATTACAACCCCTCGTTAGCTGAAGATAATTATAGAATTATAATTTAGTAATGTAGGTTAGGGCGTGGCCAGCGGCACAGTGACACTCTCATGTGTGTTTGTGTGTGAGTGTGTATGTGTGTGAAGGTGGCCTTTAAATCAGTGGGGCGTTAGTTTAATAATTTTCTGTGTTTTAAAGGAGTTTAGTGGAGTCGAGTATTTGGGCTTCTGTTAGAATATTGTGTTAGAAAATATAGAAATTTCAATAAATGTTATGAATTTTTTTGCTAAGCAATTTTAATTGAGAAAGATATAGAACCTGTGAGAGTGGGCATGTCTGTGGGCGGAGCCAAAACATTATATAAAGCAAGCAGTGTGTTGTTTTACACTTGTTGGAAAATGAGAGTGTGTAGAACTAAGTAACTGTGTGTGTGTGTGTGTGTGTGTGTGTGTGTGTGTGTGTCTCTTTCCAACTTCTTTTTAATTCAAACAGAGGTTTAAAAGAGATAAAAAGAAAATATTTTCCCTTTTAAAAGGATAAAAGACAAAATAGAGACAGATAGACAGGTTAGATATGGGAGTTGTGGAATCGTGAATCAGGTGAATGTTCTCATCTGGTTTTTGGTGTGTGTGTGTGTGTGTGTGTGTGTGTTGGACACAGCTGTGGTGTTGTCGTTCTCTTTCAGGTTCATTTGACACTCGATTAGCTTCCACCTGAGCAGCACAACCTCATACCCCATATACATCTCACACACACACACACACACACACACACACACACACACACACACACACACACACACACACACACACACACACACGCACAGTCAAGGGTGATGTAGAGGAGAGACCTGTTACACTGACACACAGAATCCAAAAAGAAACGTGGGACAGAAATATGCATGCTGTACTGATGCTGCAAAAGAAATGACAGTTAAAATAGAACAACAACAACAACAACAATAATAATAATAATAACTAGAATCTAAAATACAGATAAAACTAGAACATTATCATATGAAACAATGTTTATACTCAAAACTTTAATAATTAACAATTACACAAAAATTACACATTAAAATAAATTTATAATTATCATATACAGATGCTAGCTGATTAGTATGTCTGTGAGAGTCAGTGAAGAAAGCTAGTAATATAAACTCTGACCACAGAGAGTAAAGTGTGTGTGTGTGTGTGTGTGTGTGTGTGTGTGTGTGGACTTGGAAGTCATTTTCTTGATTATATCTAACCCACCTTGTGGACTTTGCAGCCAAACTGAATACTAATGTGCTCATTAAATTCTAATAACACACACACACACACACACACACACACACACACACACACACACACAGAAGTTTGAGCTTCTCCTGAGAAAGGTAGTGCAGTAATTTCGAGAGAGAGACAGAGAAATGTTTTCATTTTAAAAGGATAAAAGACGAAAAAGAGACAGATAGACAGGTTAGATAAGTTAAATATGGGAGATGTGGAATTGAGAATCAGGTCAATGTCCTCATCTGGTTTTTGGTGTGTGTGTAAGTGTGTAAGACAGAGAGATAAAACACAAACGCTTCCACTCCATCAGTCTGCACTAAACCGTCCTCTGATTGGTTGATTACTGTCTCCGCCCTTTAATTAGAGAACACACCTGTTATGGGGGAAGTCGTGGCCTAATGGTCTGAGAGTCGGACTTGTAACCATGAAGGTGAACCTGAAGTTCGCAGGTTCGAGTCTCGGGTCCTGCAGGGATTGTAGGTGGGGGAGTGAATGACCAGCGCTCTCTGCCACCCTCAATACCACCACTGAGGTGAGACCCTTGAGCAAGGCACCGATCCCCCAACTGCTCCCCGGCACTGCCCCCTGCTCCGGGTGTGTGTGTGTGTGTTCTCTACTGTGTGTGTGCACTTGGATGGGTTAAATGCAGAGCACAAATTCACCACGGAGTATGGGTCGCCACACAACACTTCACTTCACTTTTTTTTTTTTTTTTTTTAATAATTATGAAGTCTGGTTGATAAAACTTTCACAGGATCAGTTCGGAGTTTAATCTGTTCTTACACTAAAAGTGATGTAAATATGCAGATTTATAAAATGTGGATCAGTTATGTGACGTAAAATATATATTTTTTATACATATACACACTGAAGAGTAAGTGTACAAATGTTTTTGTACTCCTGTAATGGTATGTTAGCGCGCACACACACACACACACACACACACACACACACACACACACACACACACACACACACACACTCATGATGGACCTCAGACACACCTGTTACCGAGCTGATATACGCTAAAACAAAAAGGAAAAAAAGAAACAAGAAACAGAATAAACAAATTATTAAAATTCTAAATAATGTATTAATTAATAGATGTGAATAATGATGTCATTACCCAGTGATTAAAGTAATTTATACACAGACTATAACACAATCATTACAGACATGTTCATTCACACTGTACCTGATGTTTCTCTACTCGTCTTTCACAGCACGTTAAACACACCGTAATCATTCCAGACTCCGGAGCAAGCAAAAATCACATGACAGATTCAGACTAATATATTGGAGGTACAGCAGGAATAATCACATTAAACATCTCCCTGTGTCCAACTAATCCTGGGCTTTAGACCTTTACACTCCACTGTACACTTGGACTGTGTGTGTGTGTGTGTGTGTGTGTGTGTGTGTGTGTGTATACTCTGCAGGCCTGTAGAGAAAGATGTCTCCCTCACTGTGAGGTTAATCATTCTGCACCTGCTTCTCTACACGACCCTGTCCTCCTAAACACACTGCTCACTTAATCACTCACAGAGAGAGACAGAGAGAGAGAGAAAGAGAGAGAGAGAGAGAGAGAGAGAGAGAGAGAGACAGAGAGAGAGAGAAAGAGAGAGAGAGAGAGAGAGAGAGAGAGAGAGAGAGAGACGGGGTCGGGGGGATAATTTATATAACTCTTATACTTTTGTCCTACACTGGCACCTTTTTATTTTTTTTAATTCTTCTTCTTCTTCTTCTTCTTCTTCTTATTATTATTATTCTTTCTTTTCTGTATTGATGCTTTGGCAATATTGTATGTAAACAATCATGCCAATAAAGTAATATTAATTTGAAAAAAATTGAATTGAAATTGAGAGAGAGACAGAGAGAGAGAGACAGAAAGACATTTGACTTTTATGTGCTCTTTATTAGGAAGACTGTTGGATGAGTTAAAGAAAACCTACCTACATGTATTCACTTCTACATAAAACCAAAGGAAGCTGAGATTCTGGGTTATTAATCACCAGTAAAAAAAAACTATTTCACCATCATCCATTATTGAAAACAAACCCTTATTTGCACACCATTTCTTTTCAAACATTTTCACATTGCCATTCATTATGTGGAACTCATATTCTAATCTGATCTGTGACTCTACTAGGGCTTTAAATGAGCTCACAGTGTTGATGTCTCTTCCTTCTGGTTTTAGTCTATGAGACTTCCAAACGGCTAATTTTGCCTGTCCAGCTAGAAAAATTATCATGTACAGTGCTCCCAGCATGAGCGGGAATATTTACAGCCTAAAATAAACACTGTTTTGAAAAAAGGTGAACCAAGGCCATTGTCGGTTCTGGCTAGTATGTTAAAAAGAGGATCCCGTCAGTGGCAGTTACTGAAGCAGTGGAACACAGTGTCTGGTAGCGCACAGAACCTGTAGAGGGAAGAGTCAGTGAGGTGGTACTTGAACAGGAAAGTATTGGTCGGTTATACAGATTGGTATCCAGATTGCTTTGGTAGAGGGCCCTTGTACAGCAGTTCAATTCAATTCAATTTTATTTGTATAATTCTCTAAACAATGGACATTGTCCCAAAGCATCTTTACAGAAATAAATACATTCAAATTAAATTAAATTAAAATAAATTGTAAATGTGTGAATTTATACCTAATGAGCAAGCCAGAGGTGATGGTGGCAAGGAAAAACTCACTGAGAAGATATGAGGAAGAAACCTTGTGATGAACCAGACTCAAAAGGGAACCCATCCTCATCTGGGTTACACCAAATAGTGTGATTATAAATAAATCCCTTCCATAACTGTGTACTGCAAGGACAAATAGTACAGTTGTGCAGTTAGTAAATTCACAGTTTTCACATGAAGTCTGGTTTGTTGAACCTATCTATTGTCCACTGATGTTGACCTGAATGCAAAAGTGCTCGTGGCAACTGCAGCCCCAAAGCCACCACAGCAATCGCAGTCCCAAGCCATCACAGTACAGCTCCCTATATGAGATCCCCAAGCCATCTCCACAGCCCCCAGGTGGCACCATCCCCAGCAATGCAAACAGTTCTTCAGGTCGTCCATATGGGGCCCCAGTAGCAGCGAGAGAACACAACCGATGAAAACTCCAACGAGAAGTAGGGCATCAGGATAGATTGGGCAGGTCCAGGGAGCAGAAGGGGTCAGGATCACTGTCATCTCAGGAGTAGCATGTGTAGAGAGAGAGAGAGAGAGAGAGAGAGAGAGAGAGAGAGATATTGTTAGGTAAGCTTCTGTCCCGTAATGGTTAAGGACAATGTACTTTGCGTGCAGAGTGCAAGGCCGTTCTCAGCAATGCGGAGCGCTGTTGTGCAGAGGGTGAGGCTCGTCTTCTCCTCTTATGTCTCCTACTTTGGGGAAAGAAGAGAGAGTCATTAGAAGGCATATTAGCCTCGCCTACCTCACTTGGAGAGCGGCCCCATGCTCCTTTTATATCCCTCGGTCTTCTCTGCAAGGGTTGATCTTGGCCGCTGCTCTTATTGGCTGCCAGACACTCTGCATTAGGTTGCTCTGCCATTCGCACTCCGGCTGTCCAAAACAAAGTGGCGCTGTCCTTTCAGCACCCTGCCAGCAGTTGTGTGAGGAGTGATGGAAGAATTATGTGCTCGGACCCGCCATCACAACTTAAACACTGAGACTGTGCCCACTGTCAAAGTGGACATGGTGGATCATAAAAGACCATAAATCATAGAGGATCACTCATGTACTGTGGCACGAAACCATTCATTGCTTTATAGATCAATAGTAGTGTTTTATGATGAATACAAAATTTGATTGGGAGCCAATGCAGTGTGGATAAGATAGTGGTGATGTGGTCATATCTTCTGGTTCTAGTAAGGACTCTCGCTGCTGCATTCTGGAGAAACTGGAGCTTGTTTATGCTGGAAGCTGGAGTTTGTATCTACTGGAACATCCAGACAGCAAGGCAATCCAATAATCCAACCTAGAGGTAACAAAAGTATGAACTAATTTTTCTGCATCATGTAGTGACAATATATTTCTTATCTTAGGAATATTTCTGAGATGAAAGAAAGTGATCCTAGTGACATTATCTACATGAGCTTCAAAAGAAAGACTAAAGTCGATAATCACACCAAGGTCTTTTACTGCTGCAGATGATGAAACAGAAAGGCCATCCAGAGTTATTATGTAATCAGAAAGCTTACATCTAGCTGCATGTGGTCCTAGTACAAGTACTTCTGTCAGAATTAAAGTAGAAGAAAGTTAATAAGCATCCAATATCTAATGTCCTTTACATGTTCCTCAACTTTATTAAGCTGGTGTCTATCATCTGGCTTTGCTGAAACATACAACTGTGTGTCATGAGCATATATGTGGAAGCTAATACCATGTTTATGAATAATTTTGCTGAGGTATCATATATATTAAGAAAAGAGCAGTGTGCCTAAAACAGAGCCTTGCGGGATACCAAACCTTACCTTAGTATGCGTAGAGAAGTCAATATTTACATCTACAAACTGATAACGATCAGTCAAATAAGACCTGAGCCAGGAAAGGGCAGTTTCATTAATGCCTACTACATTTTCTAGTCAATTTTCTATCAATGGTATCAAAAGCTGCACTAAGGGCAAGCAGCACAAGCGAGGAGGCACAACCCTGATCAGAGGCCAGTAGTAGTTAATTTACCACTTTAACCAGTGATGCATCTGTGGTGTAATGAGGCCTTAATCCTGACTGATACATTTCTTGAAATGTATCATGAATGTTATTCCTATGTAGGTATGAGTATAACTGCTGTGCTACAACCTTATGTAGGATCTTGTAGATAAACGGGAGATTTGATATTGGCCTATAGTTGGACAATTGACAGGATGGCTGGACAGCACCCTCCATGAAAGGGACTTAGGTGGAAGTATGTGGATTTAGCGGAGGGATCAGAGATGGGCTTGTCCTTATCTCGGTCCTCACCCGCTAGATCCATGGCTCCCTCTCAGAGATCGGAAGCCTGCCCCGCAGTTTCTTCCCCCCGGAAAGAGAGCCAGGCATTTCATTTGTCTTCCTCCGAGGAGGTTGGCGTGATGAGCATCGACATGGAGGAGACTGTGGGCTCGCCACCACAGTCCCTCACGTATGAGGAGCTCGTGGAGGTTGTGAGTCACACTGTAACCAAGCTCAATATTGATTGGCCGGCCGAGAAGCAGGACGCTCATCCCAAAAGCAAGCTGGATGAGTGCTTCCTGGGAGCTAGATCCCAGCTTTCACTCTCTTTCACTCTGCCTTCTTTTTTTCCCCGATCTCCATGCCGAGGTGTCGAGATCGTGAGAGAAACCGTATTCGTTCCGACTCTTCAGCCGTACTGTTTCGAACTATTCAAACATCACAAGGCTGAAAGGGAATGGATGTGCGATGCCGGCGGTGGAGCAGACACTCACAAGCTATCTCTCCCCATCTTCAGCCTGAAGGCCCCAAGGCTTCCCACCAGGCCGGTAAGACTAACATCCAGCCTGGTTGGCAAAGCTTATTTATCTGGTTGACAGGTCAGGCCGGTGCATGTCTGCACACCATGGCGGTGTTGCAGGCATACCAGGCCAACCTGCTAAAACAAAGAGGAGGAAGGGGAATCCGACGTGGTCTCTGAACTACGTCGGGCCACAGATCTGTCACTCCGGGCCACCAAAGAAACGGCCAGAGCCATTGGCCATTCAATGGCAGCGTTGGTGGCCATGGAGAGGCATTTGTGGTTGAATCTGTCTGAGCCTCAAGACAAGGACAGATTCTTCCTGCTGGATGCCCCGCTATCGCCTTCTGGCCTCTTTGGTGGCACAGTCCAGAGGTTTCAGGAGGCAAAGAAGCAGGTGGCGGCATTCCAATGCTTCTGAGCATCACGACCCATACCCCCCCGCAGAAAGAGCAGGCAACGGTCCAGCACAGGAAAGTGAGGGTGCTAGAGTGGATAAATCGGTTGCTTCCTGCTGTCCATCCGCTTCAGGACACTGAATTAATATCTCTATTAGATGCCAGTCCTGAGGGGGCTGGCGTCCTTAGGCCAGCTGACACCCCTGCCACCCCCTGTGCTTCAGGGCTCAGTGGGCTCCAACGAGCGAAATTCCTAACTGCCACCCGGCAGCGGTACGGCACGGGAAAGCTCGTTCCCTCAAGTGAGGGTGCTAGAGCAGTCAGGTAGGTCATTCCCTGCCAGTCATCTGCTTCAGGGCACCAAAGTGGCTTTTCTAGCTGCACCAGAGGCCAGACAGGCTGGTTCCCTTAGTAGACTTTCTGGCAGTGTGAAAACTTGTGCCAAATGTCTCACAATGGGTCCTGCAGACTGTAGAAGGAGGTTACAGAATTCAGTTTGGTTCTTGTCTGCCTCGCTTCAATGGGGTCGTTCCTACACTAGTGGGCCCCTAGCAGGCTCTGGTATTGGAACAATAAGTAGACACTCTCTTGAGGAAAGCCATAGAACGTGTTCCTCCTCCTCTCTCGAGAGAGTCCGGGTTCTACAGCTGCTACTTCATCGTTCTGAAGAAGGATGGGGGGTTGCGTCTGATCGTGGATCTGCATCTATTGAACCACACTATCAAATGGCTTCAATTCAAGATGCTCACTGTCAAACAGATAGTGTCTCAGATCAGGTCCGAGGACTGGTTTGTCATGATAGATCTCAAGGACGCATACTTCCACGTATCCATCCTTCCTCAACACAGGAAGTTCCTGAGATTTGCTTTCGGGGGCGAAGCATACCAGTATCGGGTTCTTCCATTTGGCCTGTCAATCTCACGCTGCACTTTCACCAAGTGAAAAGCTTGGCTCCATGCATCTCCACACTTCGCTTGGGCTGGATGCCATTTTGCAGACATGGCCGAGGCTTCTTCTGTATGCTTTTCCCCCGATCGCTCTGCTGAGTTCTGGAGAGAGTATGCTGGGACAGGGTCCGTCTTCTGCTAGTAGCCCTGTTCTGGCCAGGCCGAGTATGGTTCTCAGACCTTGTGTCCCTCCTCGACGGCTCTCCACTGGAGATTTCGATCAGGAAGGACCTTCTCTCTCAGATGGGGGGCACCATCCTTCAACCTGCCCAGGGTTATGGAAGCTGTGAGTGTGGCCCCTGAGGGGGCACAGTGCCTAGCATCCGGTCTCTCAAAGGAGGTTGTTGAGACCATGCTCCAGTCCAGAGCTCCCGCCACAAGGAAACTGTATGCCTTGAAGTGGAAACTTTTCACTTCTTAGTGCGGAGAGCAAATGCAAGACCCAGTCAACCGCCCAGTTGGTACAGTTCTGGAGTTTCTGCAGGAGCGTTTCTCCACAGGGTTATCTTCCTCCACTCTGAAGGTTTACATGGTGGCCGTAGCTGCTTACCACACCCTTCTAGGTGACCATTCATTGGGAAGACACTCGTTCCTTACACATTTCCTCCGTGGCACCCAGAGTCTGAGGCCAGTACAGCGCACCAAGATGCCCTTATGGGACCTGGTAGTGGTTCTGGAGGCTTTGTGTAATGCACTCTTTGAACCCATTGAAGAAATCTCTGATAAGCTCCTCATGCTGAAGACTATATTCTTGCTTGCTATATACTCTCTCATGAGGATAGGGGATCTTCAGGCAACCACTGTATCGTGCCTGGAGTTTTCCCCAGGCATGGTTAGGGCGTTCCTTTACCCGAGACCCAGGTATGTCCCTACTGTGCCCACTTCTTCACTACGCCCCGTGATACTCCTTTTGTCCTCCTCCCTTCCAGGAAACAGGTGTTCGTTTCTACAATTTGGATCTGACATCTAGATAACATTAGATAATGTTTTTACTTTTGGCATTAGTTTTTTAGCAATAGCGTTTCGGTTGGTCAAGTTCTTCGAGAGTGGTATGCTGCATTGCTACATCACATGACAGATACAAATGTGGGAGATTGGTGAAAAAGGCATACATTTTTAGCCCCTTTAGTCACATCTAAAAATGTGTTTATCTGTGATACTGTATAGAGCTGAGAACTGTTAAAGGTTTTACTTAGTTTAGCTATCACCTCAGAGATATCAGTGTCTTCAGCAGAACCACTCTCTATAACTTCAAACTCATTTTCTGACTCACACTGTGTGCTTTCTAAAACCATCTCAGATCCTCAGATCTCAGACCCTTACATGCCTGTCTGACATGGCTGTGTTCACCACACAAAACAGCTAATCTATTCTCAGCTAATAAAGATGGTGTAATCTTTACCCTCGATTTTTAGTTTAACAGAGAGATTGAGTGGCTCATGCTGTGTGTTTAGGATCATGTAGGTGAAACTGTTTATTGTCTGTGTTTTTTAAACTCAGAGGAATCATTTTAATCTGCACTGTTAACTTTCTGTGGCACTCAAGCACACTTTTCAGAGTTTTATTTTTAATAAAGGGAGGCACATTGGACAGCATGATTTTGTAAAACATGTATGTATTACAAGTACATACATGTTGTTTATCATTAGCCACTGTCCGATTAGTTTACCAACCATTTCAACCTTGGAAAGAAAAAACACCATTGCTTTGTTCATCTGAAAAGCTGATTTGAGGTTTAACCCACCAACCTTATCACTGACTGCAGTTAGGTCTTCCTGGATAGATATGGAATTGTCTCAGGGTCAGGCAGGGGAAATCTCCATTTAGCTCCAATCTGAAGTGAATTTTGAGTTTTGACAGTGGTCGGCCCACACACTGTTAACTACACTAAACTTTTACTATAAATTAATAGAACTAAAGAAGAAAAGTAAACAAACAGGGAAAACTAGAAACGCTCAGAGATGTGCTCCAAGCATCTGCACTCTCGTCCGCTACCCACAATCCTCATAGAGAGAGACAGAGACAGAGAGAGAGAGACAGAGACAGAGAGACACAGGCATTTTATTTATTTATTTAGTTAGTTAGTTAGTTAGTTAGTTAGTTAGTTTTTTATTACTTCCCTCAGGGTTCTATAAGTGTCATTACTAGTAATTCTTTCGTTTTGACTGTATTGTTGAATGTATGCACTTTTTTTCTATTTATTTACTTCTGTAGTTATTTTCTAGTTTGTTCCCAAAGTCTGTATCCAAGATTTGGCAATACAAATGTTAATATTTGACATGCCAAAAAGCAACCTTTTGACTTTGACTGATTTTTTACAGAGAGAGAGAGAGAGAGAGAGAGAGAGAGAGAGAGAGTGTACTGGGTCTGTGTATGTTAATCTGAATTAATGCTAAAATTAGTTCACAATTCACACAAACACACAGAGTATGTGGAAGTGTGTATTTAGTTTGCAGGATCAGTATCATAAAGTAGAGGATTAGTGAAGCTTGTTTGTTTGTGTTTTTGTGTGTGTGTGTGCGCGCAATGCAGTGAGATTTAAAGTGAACTTTGCCGTATCGACCGATGGCTGTTGTGTATGGTCTGACGTTGGCATATTTGAGGCCTCGGGGTAATGAAGTGGCGTGCTGTGCTGCGCTTCTCCTCCTCTTTAACTTGATCTCAGCCTGCGCTAACACACAATCATATTAGTGAAATGAAGCGCCGGGGTTGATGTCCTCGTGTCTCAGAGTGGGAACACGGACACACTGGCCTGCAGTGCGCACACACACACACACACACACACACACACTGAGTCATCTGAGGGGAAATTTAGCACTAAGTGAATTTCAGAGCTGTAAAACTGTCAGCTGAATGGATACCTGTATTAGCGAAGCAGTGGCACAGAAGCGTGTTCACCTGCTAGCGCTGTATATCCTGTACTGACGGGCTCTAGATCAGCGCAGCACTAACTGATGAGCCACACACATACACACATATACACACACACAGGCAGCAGAGCAGAAAATATTCAACACAGAAAACCATAAGCATACACTCACAATATTTTACACATTAGCACTAAATCTAGTGCACAACGCAAGCTAGTATTCAGACTCAGTAAATCTAACACACTCGAGTGTGTGTGGTGTAAATGTGTAGCGTTAAGCCCCTCATCCTGTCTGTCAAAGATAGAACACATCAATATAACATTTCAGTTTTGACTCGACATCAGATTATTTCATGTTTTATGTCTTAAAGAGGATTATTTTAGACTCTTGTTTAGGTGAGTGCAACAGCACCACCAAAGGGTCATAATAAAAACACACACATCTGGTGTAAAAGAGTGAGGAGAGAGTCTGGGGCTGATTTCTGTCTCACTCAGATTCATGCAGCCAATCAGTGACGGTCATGTCAGGTATTCACACAGAGGGACACGCCCCTAGATCTGATCTCTATTTATGCTGCTATTTTTCACATCTATAACACGACATCAACAGTGACCGAGATGAACATGAACTAGGAGGTTTATTTACTCTTTTTACCCTTAATGCCACACACACACTCACACACACACACACACACACACACACACACACACACACACACACACACACACACACACACACA
>JAKKZN010000007.1:68086-78859 GCA_033441825.1 Pangasius elongatus | reverse complement strand
GTAACAAAAGCATGAACTAATTTTTCTGCATCGTGTAGTGACAATATATTTCTTATTTTAGCAATATATCTGAGATGAAAGAAAGCAATTCTAGTAATATTATCTACTTAAATGCAGTATTTCTACATAAAATTCAATTATTAATTGATGTTATTCTGACTCTCCAACCACAAAATGTTCAATTAAGAATTTAATATGTGTATTTATATATTTAATATGTAATATATATTTAAAAGTGGTAGCTGATGTTTTAACATATGACAAAATCAATGTGCTAACATTGTGATTAAAGCATTTAATATAAGCATTTAAAATTGATTTTTCTTTTTTTATTTGAAGAGTTTTACTGGTAAATGTACTGGATAAAACTAACTACACTGCCCTCTGGTGGATTATGGGAGACATTTTCTAATAATTTGATGACTATTAAATAATTTTCAAAATTAACTAATTTATATTATTATTATTAGAGTAATATCAAGCTAAAAACTTGTTAGAGAGGAGTTAGCATAAAGTGTTAGTACAACAAACCAGACTACAGTGTTAAAAGGTAGTTATAGTGTTAAATTCAAATCAAATCAAATCAAAGTTTATTTATAGAGCACTTTTTTAAAACAACAATTGTTTACCAAAGTGCTGTACATGCATAATCAAGATAAAACTAATTTTACACATCACATTACATAAAACATCTCTCATACTGAGTTAAATGCTAAAGTATAAAAATATGTTTAAGACTGGATTTAAAAACAGCAAGTGTTTGAGCCTGCCTAACATATAGAGGCAGATTATTCCAAAGTTTTGGGTCTGCGACAGCAAAAGCCCGGTCACCCCTGCTTTACAGCCTTGTTCGAGGTACAACCAAGAGTAAACGGTCAGCAGACCCAAGTGCTCTCGATGGATCATGCGGCTGTATTAAATCAGAAAGGTAACTTGGTGCCAATCCCTGTAATGACTTATACACTAAAACCTTAAAGTCAATTCTAAAACAAACAGGAAGCCAATGAAGAGATTCCAGTATGGGTGTAATTTGTTCGTGCTTGCGCATCCCTGTTAACAGCCAAGCAGCAGCATTTTGTACCCTCTGTAAACGTTTTAGGGAGGTCTGATTGATACCTACATACAGGCCATTACAATAGTCAAGATGGGTCAACATAAAAGCATGTATGACCCTTTCAAAATCATTAAAAGACAAAAAAGACATCACTTTGGATAGTTGCAAATTTATTGGTTGCAAATTATTGAAGGATGATGCTCAGGCAGTGACTCAGCTGTTCTCCAGCCAGGAGAAGTTCGTTCACCACCTGACTGGAGCACAGAGAAGAGTCTTGATGCAGATCTTCCTTGAGAGAGAGCAGGTATTGAGGATATGACATCAATGATAGAGAGCATGTATAGAGGGAGAACAGAAAAGGACCCAGCACTGAGCCTTGTGGACCTCCTACATGTCACCTAATGTGGCCATCCTCCAGGCAAGAAACAAACCTCCACCATGCTGAGACACTCAGTCCAAGTCCTGTGAGGATGAACAGGAGAGTCTTGTGCAAAGTCAGCTGAGCAAGTGTAAGAGGTGTAAAGTTCTATTTCTGGGACAGAAGCAGGCCCATGTCTCCACCCCTGTCGGTTTCTAGTGGTGTGTGAGAGGAAGCTTGTGCCGAGGACAGAGCCATCGGCTTCAGTGATCAACATCCCAGTCAGCACTAGGAAGTGGAGAGTGTTATGCATGTGGACAGCTGACTGTCAAACCCTGGAAGTGAGAAATAAATATCAGTTTCTCCATCATTACTGAATGCCCCATCTCAGAATGTCTTCTACTGGCTGCTGTATAGTGACAGAGAGTATGTTTCGACGAGACTTCCTTAAATGCATGAAGGTTTCCACTGCTGTGTGTGTTACAGAGTGAGGAAAAACTGTGTGTGAACCATTGAGTTTCTCCTCAATGTGATTTGAAGTTCTTTGTCCTAAATCTCCTCTAATCACTCTTCTGGTGTCCTCCCTCTGTATGGCTCCACAGTCACCTTAACCTGCCTCCGGCTGTGTCCCAATAAGAGCTGAGCTGTTCCACAGCAGGACACATACTCTGTGTCATTTGTTTTTCTGTTTGAACTCTGAACTATTCATTTTCTGCTTCATGTGCGAATGTGTCAAGTACAAAGTGACTAATGAGCTGTGAGACAGAGAGAGATAGGCAAAGAGAGAGAGACAGAGAGAGAGAGAGAGAGAGAGAGATAGGCAAAAAGAGAGAGAGACAGAGAGAGAGGGAGAGAAAGAGAGAGAAAGAGACAGAGACAGAGAGAGAGAGAGAGAGAGAGAGAGAGAGAGAGAGAACCAGACAGATGATGATGGATGACTTACACATGCACATTTAGTGCACCATGCTAAACTATTGGCTATAAGCTTCTATTACCTGTTAGCTACATTACCCTCATGATATTTTTTGTCAATTTTCTAACAGTGAAACATGGCCAGTTACCCAGAATGCCCTTCTCGCACAGCCCACTGAACATTGCAAAACTTGCTTTAGATTATACATTTTTATATTGACTATTATAAATGTGTGTGTGTGTGTGTGTGTGTGTGTGTGTGTGTGTGGTCTGAGATATGAAATTAAAAATGTAGTTGTAAAATGAGTGGACTTTTTGACTGAAGAGAAGTGAAACACACAAACATACAAATCTGCCCCTGTTTTTTCAGCATTGACTGCGAGTGTGTGTTTTTCCTCTCGCTGTTCGTTCAGTTTGCGTGAGTGCTGAATAAATATTTATTGCACATAAAGGAGCAATTTTCTCATCATAAAAGATTGAACACACAGCGAGAGGAGGGACGCTTACTTATTCACACAGGAGTAAACAGCGATGTGTTCACCGTAACACACTCCACAGTTTTATTCATAAACACACATTATTATTGCAATTGTGTTATTTTTTATTTATATACAAAAACAGCTCAACTATGAAGTGTGTAAATATGTCACATTGTTACAGCTCCAAAACTATTTAGCTAATCAGCTACTTCTCACAGCAGTGAGGTAAAACAGCAAGGCAGAGAAACAGAGAGGTGGAAACACGGTGAGGTAGAAACACATTGAGGTGGAAACACAGAGAGGTGGAAACACGGTGAGGTAGAAACACGGTGAGGTGGAAACACAGTGAGGTGGAAACACAGAGAGGTAGAAACACAGTGAGGTGGAAACACAGAGAGGTAGAAACACGGTGAGGTGGAAACACAGAGAGGTGGAAACACATTGAGGTGGAAACACGGTGAGGTGGAAACACAGTGAGGTGGAAACACAGAGAGGTGGAAACACAGAGAGGTAGAAACACAGAGAGGTGGAAACACAGAGAGGTAGAAACACGGTGAGGTGGAAACACAGTGAGGTAGAAACACGGTGAGGTAGAAACACGGTGAGGTGGAAACACGGTGAGGTGGAAACACGGTGAGGTAGATTTAAGAAGTAACAAATTATTGATGAGGTTTTCTGTCTGAAATTATTTATTTCTGCTGAATTTAATAATTAGGTTGAATTTTATATCGCCTCAGTGACACACATTCAGAAGTTTGTGTTTATGACACTCATCTAATCAACATAAAGCTTTTTTATTAACCCATCTGAAGAGGACAAATGAATAATAATGAATATAAAAAAAAATGTTCTCTGCTGTGGGAATTGGGTTTTTCCCATCATGAGCTCTGAGCTCCTGTCACACAACATGCTTTTATAAAACATCAGTAATGTTTTTTGATGGTGTGTTTTACTTTTATTTTATTTCTACTACGTCACAGCATTTAGCTGCATACCTACAGAATCCTTCAGCCTCATACACATCCACGCCGTTTTCTAGATGCGGAATTCTACTATACTGTAACACTGAGACATACACCATATGGACAAAAGTATGTGCACGCTTGACCATCACACTCATATATGCTCGTTGAACATCATTGCAGTTTTATTCCCCTTTGCTGTTATAATAAGCTGTATGTGTGTGCGTGTGTGTGTGTGTGTGTGTGTGTGAGAGTGCCTGTGTGTGTGTGTGTGTGTGTTTGTGTGCGCGTGTGTGAGTGCATGTGTGTGTGTGTGTGTGTGTGTGTGTGTGTGTGTGTGAGTGCCTGTGTGTGTGCATGTGTGTGTGTGTGTGTGTGTGTGTGTGTGTGTGAGTGCATGTGTGTGTGTGTGTGTGTGTGTGTGTGTGTGCAGCTGTGCAGAAAGAAAAAGCTTTGTGATGTGATGTGAAATGACAGCTGGGAGGTGAAATTGATTTTCTATCTGTATGATTAATTTATCTTCCTCTCATTGTGTGTGTGTGTGTGTTTATGAGAGAGAGAGAGAGAGAGAGAGAGAGAGAGAGTGCGTGTTTTTTTCACGTGTGTGTATATTAGTGTTGTCATGATACCAAAATTATGACTTTGATACGATACCTGACTAAAATATCTCGATACCAGTACTGAATCCATACCACGGCAAAAACCTAAAACAATAGGAAAAGTAATTGAATAATAAATGACAGAACAAATGGAACTTAAATTTCTTTGTTTATTTATTAAATAATAAAAAAAGAAGACTCTCAGTTGACCAGCATGTTCCTGCTCTGCTTGTTGAGCATTTCCTCGCCTTTATTTAAAAAAAGTCACATGAACATTGCATGCATATAAAGATGTTTGAAACATTGGTAAGTTATCTAAAAAGATAAAACCAAATTAAACAGTTATTATTGCCTCATCATCTCTGAGGGTGAAAAAAGTTCACTTGTCACAAAATAAATCACACTCGTTTGACTTATATTTGAGGGCATGAGCATAATGTAGGCTAATTATGTTATCCATTACATTCGCTAACCTGTTGTTCTTTAAATTCTTTGAACAGGTCGGGATGTCTGTCAGCGAGATGCTTTGCCAAGTTGGACGTTAGCTCCCTTGGTCTGCGTAAGATTAAAACATATTTTACAGACAGGCTTTGTGGCGTCTGTGGGCTTGCCCTGATTATCGGCTATGTAGGCGAAATAATGCCATATTTCACTATGTGCATCTGCTTTGTCGACAAGCCATGGACGGCAAGAGCACTTGTATTTGTAGCCCTGCATCTTGTTTTGTCACCATTAAAGCTGCAGCACATCTTGCCAAGTTTGTCACGCCCAGTGTGCCTGAAATGTTGAAATTTGATTTCAACATTTCTGAACAACTTTGTTCATTCACAAAAGTCAGTCGTAAAAACATCGAAGCCTATAAATGCGCAAGTGAGTGGACTCCTGAAGTCTCCTTCTTTTATCTCACTTCATTTAGCTCCCTTCATTTAGTCTCTTTTCTCAGCTCATTTCTTCTAGTTCCCTTCTTCTAGCAGGACAGCAGAGACTACTGTTATTAGACTGATGATTTTCACTTGTTGTGTGTGTTCACTTCCTGATGAACTCCAGACTGTGTTGTTCATTTGCATAAAGGTGAGCTATCCTGTAGGTAAACATGTCCCGTTAGCATTAGCATTGATAGACTTCCCTTTTGTAAACAAACAGGCTATTTAAATCAAATGAAACAGTGTGCTGAAAAAGCATTCATCTTGAGGGCAGAGAAAAAACGAGAGAACACATAGCTCCTCCGGCCATGTCCCAAATTACCTTCGTAATGATCCTGATATCTCCACAGAGCTCCAATCGCTCGCATCCTACCGACTGAGCTCACTGAGGTTACACAGAATAATAAACACAGAGAAAGCCATCACTGTCCATAAGTGAAGTCCACACCCATTATTATGGACACACAAACACACAACTGTGTGTACTTTCCTAAGGAAAATAAACTGGGTGTTTGACACTCTGTTGTAATACAGAGGAGCTTCACTAACAAAATAGAGTTCATATTTCTGTAATAAAGCAAAAGACAAGCAATATAAACTTCATGAGATTGTGCTATGTATAGAGCAATAGTGCTAGTAACCCATACTAACCCTAGCTGCAGGTCCTGTTGATTCAGAATGAAAGATGTCCTGATGGGCAGAGCTTATATTAATCTGATCAGTCCAATCAGCAAACAATAAACAATCACATGCCATTACAAGAATAATTTACAGAGTTCCTCTCTGTTTACAATTCCAGAGAAAAATGTGTGTGTGTGTCTCAGAAACATCGCAGGACTGTTAGATCAATCAGTGTGTTCTACAAGCAGAGGAGCCAGAGGAATAAAACATACACACATACACGTGTTGGAAGGAGGAAAAATGGGCAAGTGTAAGGATCTGAGCAACTTTGACAAGGGCCAAATTTTGATGTCTAGATGACTGGGTCAAAGCAAAACAGCAGGTCTTGTGGGGTGTTCCCAGTATGCAGTGGTTAGTACCTACCAAAAGTGGTCCATGGAAGGACAATCGGTGAAGCAGGGACAGGGTCATGGACGCCCAAGGATGCATGTGGGGAGCGAAAGCCAGTCTGGTCTGATCCCACAGAAGAGCTACTGTAACACAAACTGCTGAAAGTGAATGCTGCTCTGAGAGAAAGGAGTCTGAACACACTGTGCAGTGCAGCTTGCTGCGTATGGAGCTGCGTAGCTACAAACCAGTCAGAGTGTCCATGCTGACCCCTGACCTCCACCGAAAGCTCCTACAATGGACACGTGAGCATCGGAACTGGACCATGGAGCAATGGAAGAAGGTGGCCTGGTCACGTTTTCTTTTACATCATGTGGACAGCCAGGTGCGTGTGTGTCGCTTACCTGGAGAAGAGATGACACCAGAATGCACTATGGGAAGAAGGCAAGGCGGCAGAGGCACTGCGATGCTCTGTGCAATCTTCTCAAGTCAAGTCAAGTCAAGTCGAAATTTATTTCTATAGCACATTTAAAAGCAACACTCAGAGTTGCACCGTATATAAAAGCATAAAAGGAAACATGCATCATATGAAAAACAAACAAATAAAATAGAATCAGAGCAAACTGACATCAAAGCCTTAAACTGACATTAATCAAAAGCCAGAGAAAACAAATAAGATTTAAGAACAGACTTAAAACTAGCTAGTGAAGGAGCAAGTCACACATTTACACACAAACTATTACAAAGTTTAGGGGCTGCAGCTGAAAAAGCCTGACCACCCTTGGTTTTACAGCAACAACATGGGACAGTTAAGAGAAGCTGATTACTAGACCTAAGTGCTCTTTGAGGAGAGTAAGGAATCAGAAAGTCACTGATGTATTTTGGTGCAAAACCAGATAAAGCCTTGTACACAAAGACAGCTATTTTAAAACCAATTCAAAACTTTACAGGAAGCCAATGTAAAGATGCTAAAATTGGAGAAATGTGATCCCTCTTTTTTGTTCCAGTAAGAAGCCTCGCTGCAGCATTTTGGACAATTTGCAGACGAGAAATCGCCGTTTGAGGCAGGCCCCAATAAAGTGAATTACAGTAATCCAGGTGTGATGTTATGAAAGCTTGGATTACAGTCTCCAAATCTTTATGGGGCAACAACTATTTCAGTTTAGCAATTGATCTCAGTTGGAAGAAGCTGCCCTTTACCACTGTACCACTTTACTAATTTGCTTCTCAAAGTTGAGTAACGAATCAAATGTAACCCCAAGTTTTCTTCTTCGTTGGCTCCTTTGTCATGCGGTGTGCCCCAAGGGTCCATTTTAGGCCCTCTTCTCTTTTCACTTTACATGCTTTCCTTAGGTGCCATTTTTAAGAAATATTAGATCTCCTATCACTGCTATACTGACGATACACAGTTCTATCTTCCAGCAAAAACTGAGAGCAGTGACTCTTTGGATGTGCTTTACGACTGTTTTGAGGAGATAAAAGTTTGGGTGGCTAATAATTTTCTACAACTAAACGAAAGCAAAAGCGAAATTCTTATTTGAGGCCACTCTAGGACTTCATCTTTTTTTAATTTAGGGTCTCTTTCTGCCAGTGTTCAACCCTATGTAAGAAATCTTCCCAATACAATGCTCACTGAGAAGGTTCTGTCTTTGAGATAATAGACAAACCACTGCAGAGCGATACCCTGAATCCCCACCAACTTTTCCAACCAATGTAACAGAATACTATGATCAATTGTGTCAAATGCCACACTTAAATCCAACAAAACAAGCACTGCATATGATCCAGTATCGAAAACTTACAAAAGGTCATTGCTAACCTTCAACAATGTAGTTTCCATGCTGTGCAGTGATCTAAAACCTGACTGGAAAGTATCCAAAACATTGGACATACTGATATAGGAATTCAACTCACTGTAAACAACTCTCTCTAATAGTTTTGAGATAAAAGGCAATTTGGAAATAGGTCTGAAATTACTGAGGATAGATGGATTAAGATGAGGTTTCTTAAGCAAAGGGTGAACCACAGCATTTGAAACTAGCTGGTACAACTCAATTTGCTAAATGATGGCTGTTATGGCTGAACTCAAGGTTGCAAAAACTTCCTTAAAGAGAAGAGCTGGGATGACATCAGACTCACAGCTGGATGATTTAACCTTAAAAACAATATCAGCTAGCTGTACAGAGGAAATAGGATGAAAACAATTTAACAAATTGGTGAACAGCCCAATGGGGGATCAAATGTTGATGGCTTAATAGAATATCCAATTATCAAAAAATTTTAAAAAGTTCTCACAGGTTTCCCGAGATGGATTCTCGACAGCAGTCACATCATCAATAAATACCAGTCAGCCCGTTCCATTGGCAGCCATACATGTCCATGCCATAACACTGCCTCCACCATGTTTGACAGATGATGTGGTATACTTTGGATCATGAGCCCTTTCTTTCCTTCTTCATATTCTTCTCTTCCCATCATTCTGGTACATGTTAATCTTGCATCAGAACTGGTCAGGCTTTTTTAGGAGTTTTTTTTTTTTTTTAGCAAAGTCTAATCTGGACTTTCTGTTCTTGAATGTTACCAGTGGTGTGCACCTTGTTGTAAACCCTCTGTATTTACGTTCATGAAGCGCCTACCTTCTCCAGAGTATTCTTGCCTTGGTTAGATGTTGTTTAGGGGTTTTTCTTCTACAAGGAAAGAATTCTGCGATCATCCACTTTAGTTGTCTTCCGTGGTCTTCCGGACCTTTTGGTGTTGCTAAGCTTGTGAGTGCATTCCTTCTTTTTAAAAATTTACTAAATTGTTGATTTGGCCACTTTTTTCTCTCTCTGATGTCTGTTTGTTTTTTCAGACTAATGATGGCCTCCTTCACTTGTATCAACACATCTGTTGACCGCATAGTGATAGTTCCCAAATGCAAATTCAATGCTTGGAATCAACTTCAGACCATTTATCTCCTTAATTTGCCATGAAATAATGAGGAAACAGGCCACAGCTGGAATGACACTGGTTATCAGTCAATTGTACAACTTTTTTTGCCTGTGAAAATGTAGGGACTCTCCATTTGGCTGTAATTCCTAAATGGGTAATGCAATATTTTTGTTAAACCCCTTGAATTAAAGTTGAACTTCTTCACTTCACTCACATCTTGATTGTTTCAAAATCCATTGTGGTGGTGTACAGAGGCAAAATTATGAAAATTGTGTCACCAAGATATACATACACACACATGAACAGACACACACACACACACACACACACACACACATATATATATATATATATATATATATATAATTTATTCACAGATTTATAACTGTGATCTTCTGCAGGGTTTGTGTGTGTGTCTGTTTATTTGTGAATGTCAGAGTGTGAGAGGAACACCAGTGCAGCGTCACACACTCGCCTGAAATGACTGTGCGCTGTAATTAACTCTTTCCTCCATGCGTGGCGGCATCACAGAGGAAGGATGAGTTTAGGGGATTTTATTTTAATAATCCGATTCACTGATCCCTTAAATTTCTACTCCTGAAGGAAGATGAGCCTGAACACACACACACACACACACACACACACACACACACACACACACACACTGTCGTTTTGCTATTTCAGTTTAGCTAAATTAAAATGTAAAGAGCTCAGACTGCAGCTGAATAAACACACTCAGCGTCTTTACACAGCAAATAAAAAATATTTTTTAAACCCTCAGAATTAATTAACAACATCAGAATGAGCTTCAGCACTGATCCAACACATTAACCATCATTAGCATCATTAGCAACATGTCCCTGTTCACTTCCCCTGCACTTTATTCTCTCGGTGTTTATTACAAGAAACATCTTCATTTCGTTCATCTGCAGCTTGTCTATTATTATTATTATTATTATTATTATTATTTATTACTAAAGTGTCAATGCTGAAAACTGTATCTCTAAATAAGTTAGTACAACATGAAAGAAAACACACAAGACACACAAGTGTGTGGCATTTGTGTTTTAAATCTCACACTGATGCAGGCTACACATTTTAATTGTTTGCTTACTGAAGCTTGTAACCAGAAAAGTGTACAAAAATATATCAGATGTGCTATGGGCTGGGGACAGAGCCTGTGAGGTAGTGAGGTGAATCCTACACTACACTTACAGTAATGTTAGCTAGCTAGTTACCATCATCTGTAATCCAGATACTCCTCAGCTACACAGCAGTCAAACGTTTTTCAGGTGTTTTTCCTAGTGTCATGTCACTGCTGGAATTGGTGTCTAACTCCATTCCCCAGAGTGCACTGCGACTTACAGACCTGGCTGACATGGACTACATTTCCCAGCCAATACACTGTCATGTTTAAGTGCTCCTGATTACTGATTGCACACACCTGGACACATATTAGATTATATTATATTAGATAATGTAGCACCACTTAGAAGAAAAATAGTTAAAGATAGGAAACGCGCTCCGTGGTATAGCGACCACACTCG
>JAKKZN010000007.1:10687-31390 GCA_033441825.1 Pangasius elongatus | reverse complement strand
TGTTTAGGGTCATTATCCACCTGCACTGTGAAGCGGTGTCCTATCAGTTTTGTAGCATTTGGCTGAATGTGAGCAGAAAGTAGAGCCCTATACACCTCAGAATTCATCTCGCTACTTCTAACAGCTGCCAAATGCCAACTCAATAACTGATATCAACTCCATACCTTTTATCTGCTTCATTTGTCTTGAAATAATGAGGGAATGGACCGCACTTGGTCAATTAACTTCTTATCAGTCAACTGTCCAAATACCTTTGAGCCCCTGAAAATGGAGGCACTTTGCTGAAAATGGCTGTAATTCCTAAATGGNATTCCTAAATGGTAAATGCCATATTTTTGTGGAACCTCTTAAAATAAAGCTGAAAGTCTACACTTCAATCACATCTTAATTGTTTTATTTCAAATCCATTCAAATCCATCACAAACATTCTGTCATTGTCCAAATACTTCCAGACCTAACTGTATATGTGTTTAATCGGAAATAGTTTAAAAAGTGTAACCTTTATTTTAAAGTTTAAAAGACTCTGATGATTCTGCTGAACAACATGAACCATCCATTTCAGCGGAGCTGCATCTGACATCACATCATCCACACACCTTCTGGTCTGAATCCAAATCTGCAAGCCATGTTACATCAGCATTGTGACAGAGTCAGCGCAGGGAAATGTCTGATGGCCTCAAGTCAGTTAGCTGGGTGAGCATGTGGAAATCTATGAGCACAATGAGACACATTGTGTGCACTGTGCGAGCAGGGACTCCGGCAAGACTAGCTATGACAGCATAACTAAAAGGGAGAGGCAGAAGGTAACACAGACATGAGGACATCCTGGGACATAAAGCAGCCAGCCACTTCACCGTCGACAAACCTGAGTGAACGCGTGAGAGTGGGGGGGCAACAGCATCCAAACATCCCAGTTCACCACAACACTCTATGCCTGTGAACCCTCCAGATCTGCTACTTTACCTAATAGAAAAGCTAATAACAAAATGCTTGATTAAACAAACATATTTTTGGTCTAGACTTAAAGATTGAGTCTGTGTATCAACCCCAAATACTAACTGGAAGGCTGTTCCATGGGGGGCTTTGTAGGAAAAAGCACTGCCCCCTTCTGTAGGCTTCATTAGTCTAGGTACTAATAAAGAGTCTGCACATTTTAAAGACAATAATATGTTAGTAAAATAATACTTATATTAATTTTATGATTAGTGTAGTGTGGGCATGATTCAGCATTGGAGGCAGAGTTTCAGGAGAGAATGATCAGGAGAGCAGAGATGAATCAGTATGTGAATGAAATGAACAGAATTAGATGATTCTCATTAAAATTAAACCTCTCATTAAAGCCAATTGTCGATTTAATGTCTCTGCCTGCTTTCATTCTGTTTGTCAATTCTGAATTTCACCATCAGTGTGTGTGTGTGTGTAATTAACATGTAAGTAACATGAGAAATCTGAAATTTCACCTTTACATGTGCAGTAGTTTTTTTTTTTTCACTACCTCACTTCACCTGCTAGTGCACATTCCTCAGTGATGCTGGTGGTTGCCTTGGTTATATAGCTATCACGTAACTAGTGCATTGATCTTCAAACACATTTGTTCTATTTTTGTGCACTGAAAAATCCTTACTTATAATTGTTTCAGACTCTTACCAGGAAATAAGTGTACATGAGTTTCTGGCTTGATCCTGTATTTGCCCCTTTTTGTCATCAGTTTGTTTCCTGTTTGTGTTCACCTGTTTCTTTTTTTTTTTTTTCCTTTGTTCAGTTTATTTCTACCCACTGTGTTTCCATGTGCCTTTGTCATTTGTTTATGTATTCTGTATTATGTATGAGTGTCATTGTGTGTTCTGGATTTGACTATGTCCTGTTTCTTTGTTTGTGATTTGATGTTAATTCTGCCTGTGGTTGGAGCTCAGGCTTTGATTCTTGGATTGCATCCATTATGTAGTTACAGAATTAATTGATTAAATAGTGACAGAAGTAATTCAATTTATCAGCCCATAAAAACAGCAGAAAAGAACTTTACTACTATACACACGATAAAACCAGTTTTCATTCATTTCTTCTTTCCTCAATCATACGATTGAAACTATCTTTTGTTCCCATTAAAAAAGTGTGTGCTTTATTTTTATTTTATTATATTGAGTTAAAAAGGTCTGTTGTTTACCTTCACCATGAAAGAGATTGAGAGATAACAAGAAGATCTCTCTCTCTTTGTCTTTAATTCAATTCAAAAGAGTCCTAGTGGCATGGATGCTACATGTCACATCATTACCAAAGCACATAAATAAATGAACAAATTGTAACAGTAGTAACAGTATGTATGCATATCATTACATTAACATTTACAAACACAGGTAAAAATAAATAAATAAATAAATAAATAAATAAATAAATAAACACACAAGCAGATAAATCACTAAACTAGGAGTTATCTCCTAGTTTTTTAACCATGTTTCATGTTTCCATATTTTGGTGTCTCACTCGCCTAATTGAATGTGACATTCTGAAACATATAACATGTCCATAACCTGCATTTGATCATCATCTCTTATTCAGCAGAATTTTGGAATATTGCATCTAATTTTATTGATGAAAAACCCACTAGTGTCTTCATATTTTTGGTACTGGAGGTGGAATTGCAGCTCTGCCTCAACCGCACTGTTTGTACAGTGAGCACACAGGTTCTCCTCTGTTCCAGGTTCTCCTTTGTTAGCCATTCGCCACAGTGAGGCTGTGCTCACTCAGCCTGTACTTGTTCAGGATCCGTCTTTGCTTTATATCTCTGATTGTGAAGAGATACTCTGCCAATTCATACTCTCTGTTTAATGTTCGCTAAGGAAGGCCTATATCTGAGTGTTGATGATACAGCAGAAAACCTTCCCCAGAGTACTGCTCACACAGATGCCCCAGCAGATGTTGGATATAAGGTCCCAGTTCCAGACACCAGGAAAGCAGCCAGCTTGGAGAACCCCAGCTTGAAGGGGTTGAACATTTTTCATAATGCCTTCTGCAGATCAGGTGAGTTCAACATCTTCAACATCTTTGTCCTGATGCTGTCAGGGCGACATTTTATTTATTTTTTTTTTGGAGAGTGAATGTTAAAAGGTAAAAAGTAAAGGTAAAGAAAAATGTAATTTTGTGATCAAGTGAGTTTTGGTTATTTTTGATAGCTGATTCAAGCCCAGAGCATCTGGCCTGGTCGCACAACGCCGCACCCGCTGGCTTGGTCATGTCCTCCGTCTCCCTCCTGACCATCCGACAAAAGCCATACTCGAGTTTGACCCGAGGGCTGCAGGCTGGAGACGACCACGAGGCAAGCCCCGTACCCGGTGGCTCGACGTCGTCGCAGGGGACCTCCAACCACATGGAGTTGCTGTGGAGGATGAAGAGCAGCTGGCACAAGACCACCAGTGCTGGAAAAAACTAGTTCATCTGGTCAGCTCAACGCACCGGGACAGGTAACCCCCCCCCCCCATTGCAGGAGTCTTAAGAAGAAGAAGATTCAAGGAGTTCCAGTTTACCTTGTATTTCTTTTTGGTTACGTGTGAGATCTTTTTTTGAAATTATTTGAAAAGAATTTCAAAATATATGTCTCTCCATTCTGTATTGGAAGGTTCTGGTTTTTCTTGGTATCAAGGTTGTTCCACTTTTCACAGAACTGCTGCTGATCAGTAGCGTTTTCAATGTCATGCAGAATTCAGTTGTAGTTTTGCTGTTTTTCTTTCTTACATGGCTTGAATGTGTCACAGTAGTTCTGTCCGAGTTCTGTTGTTTGTGGTTCTCTGTGATAAATAAATGTCTAAGTTGTTTTCTTATAATTTTGCATCGTTCATCAAACCATTTTGCTTTCTGGGTTTTTTTTTTTCTGAATGTTTTTTTTTAACAAAGTTTTCTTTGATTGCAGATTTTAATAAATTTGACCATGAATGCACTTATGTAGGAGGGATCCATGTCAGTAATGGCATAGTTGATTACACTAGACCCAAGAGCTGAAGATTAAGTTAACTTTCTTTCTCACTGTCCTTCTCTCAGTGGTAGTTACTATGCTGGCCATGGAAGTTTGGATTAAGTTTATATAATGAAGTGTGTGTTTCTGTTACCACTTACCTGCCTCCACTCCATCGTCTTATTGTATCCCTGCAGTCATTCACTCTATCCCTCATTTTTTTCTCTTACACACTGATTCAGGTTTCCCCCCACTCTATCCCTCATTTTTTTCTCTTACACACTGATTCCCCTTCCCCCCAACACACAAATGTTAGTCATGAAATACTGTATTTTTATTTTTTCACTCTGATGTGGAACATGTCCTGACACTCACATGAACACCCAGGCAGGTGGAGTAGTTACACTAAACATATACTCAACTCATAGGTGTGAATGTGTGTGTGTGTGTGTGTGTGTGTGTGTGTGTGTGTGTGTGTGTGTGTGTGTGCACACGTGTGTGTGGATGTGTGTTTCTCACTGTTGGTTTCTGTTTGAGTATCTCGGCTTCATCAGTCATAAAGTTCACACTGTGAGGTGCTTATGGGTAATTTTCAGGGACTCCCAGCTGTACAACACACACACACAGAAACACACACTTTAGCCTGATGTCATTAACTCCATGCTTTTTGATAGAGACACCATACTAAAGGCACTACACAAACAGTGTAACAGTATGTTCAATTTAGGAGAGGAAACTGGAGTTGGTTTAGCTTTGAGGTGTGTGTGTGTGTGTGTGTGTGTGTGTGTGTGTGTGTTGGTTTGTGGTCATACTAGGCTCTCCTCAAGTATTCTTGCAGTGTCACCTCTAGCGTCTCCCTCATCTCACCACATATGCACCCACATAAGTAATTCTTTATTGTCATTGTAACAATGGATGTACAATGAAATTGAGTGAGTACTCTCAGTGCAGAAAGTAAAATAAAAATAAAATAAAATAAATAAAATAAAAAAGAGAAGATTTTAAAATGGAAATAAAATAAAATACTGGCACTGGCACAAATACAGGTATTTACACTTATTGTACATATGGCATCAATATTCTTTGATGCCATATTTACACTTATTGTACATATGGCATCAAAGAATATTGAACAGTTAAAATATTGCACTTATTGTACATATGGCATCAAAGATTATTGCACAGTTAAAATATTGCACCAACAAACAGATATTGCAAAGTTGAAATATTGCACTTTCAGAAAATCGCACAGGTCAATTACAAATTTCAAATGCAAAACATTTTACAGTTTGGCAGGAACATACACTGTCATCTGGCATTTACAGATTGTATAGCTACAGGGTAGAAGCTATTTCTGTATCGGTTTGTCCTCGTTTTAAGGGATCTGTACCGTCTGCCTGACGGTAACAGATTGAACAGAGAGTGACCGGGGTGGGACGTGTCTTTGATTATGTTTTGTGCATCTTTGAGGCAGCGGAAACTGTGTAGATCCTCTAGGCTAGGGAGAGGGCACCCGATGATTTTCTCAGCAGACCTGACAACTCTCTGTAGTTGTTTTTTGTGTGCTGCAGTGCAGCTGGGAAACCACACACAGAGGCAATATGTGAGAATACTCTCGATGGTGGACCGGTAGAAAGACACCAGCAGACTCTGGGCAATGTTATTCCTCCTGAGGACCATCAAGAAGTAGAGTTTGCTGTGCCTTCTTCACTAGTTTTGTGGTGTTCACACCCCAGGTCAGGTCTTTGTCAATGAAAACTCCCAGAAAGCGGAAGTCTGTGACCCTCTCCACACAATCCCTGCCAATCAGTATTGGTTGAATGTCAGTTTTATTTCTCCTGAAGTCAATGACTAACTCCTTCATCTTTGATGTATTCAGGAGCAGGTTGTTTTCTCTGCACCACTCTGACAGCCGCTGCACCTCATCTCAGTAGGCAGACTCATCACCCCCTGAAATGAGTCCCACTACAGTGGAGTCATCTGCAAATTTAAAGATGTTATTTCTGACGTGGGCAGGGGTGCAGCCATGTGTGTAGAGGGTATAGAGGAGGGGATTCAGTACGCAGCCCTGAGGGGAGACGGTGCTGAGGCTAATGGCTGTGGAAAGGTGATGGCCTACTTTAACCCTCTCTGTGGGCATCCTGAGAAGAAGTCTTTAATCCAAAGACATGTGGAGTAAGGCAGACCCAGGTCCAGCAGTTTACAGACCAGTCTGTATGGGAGGATAGTGTTAAACGCCGAGCTGTAGTCCACAAAGAGAAGTCGAGCGTAGTCACCCTGCTGCTCCAAGAGGGTTAGCACGTGTGAAGGGTAGTGGCTATGGCATGTAGCCATGATAAACTGATGTGCGTCAAAGGTGGGAGGTAGGAATGCAAGTATGTGTTTCCGTACCAGCTTTTCGAAACACTTCATCACCACTGGGGTGAGTGCTACTGGCCGATAGTGCTTGTGTCCAGAAGCAAGATGGTTTTTTGGGGACATTGTCTCCAGTCAGCTTCGCCTCTTCCCACTGCTCTTGCAGGAGGTCCAATGAACCCCTCACCTGATGACTATGTAGAGCATCTCAAATTGCAAAAAGCCTGTTGATGACTGTGGCACATATTGGTAAGCAAAGAGAAGGTACAGGAACCACTGATCCCAGTCTATGCCAATCTTGGAGACAAACTTTGCCTAGAAAAAAACATTGCCTTGAAGGTCTTGTTAAACTGTTCTCCTTAGCCTTAATGCCTAGCAGCTTATAGACGTACTGCAGTACCCTTGACAGGGATACCCTTGACAGTCAATATATCCCTTGGAGTTATGGCTGCCATCCACCTGAAAAGGGGAGGAGCTGTAGCCGTATGCCAGGAGGCCCAGTGCCAGTGTCCGGAATCTCCAGCAGCCCCTTTATCTCTCTCTCCCACTGATTAGCCATTTTCTTTTATTCTATGTTTCACTTTAACCTTCTGTTGCATTTTCATTTTCTCAAAGAAAGTTTTTGTTTTTTTCTGTCTAAAGACAGCAAAAGGAGGCCATCCACATTGAATCTGTCTAAAATAATCTCAAAAAATCTTCTAAGCTTTGTTTAACATTCAGCATTCAGTGCATTAAGTGCAGGATGTTTAGTCATTCTTCCTCTATCATTAGTAATAGCTTTATTTGTGATAAGTGTATATTATTTAGCTGTCTAACAGAGAAGACTGCAGCATTAGATTAACACAACCAGACACTAGAAATTCGGCAGCATCAAGCTAATGCTAAGGGTCACTCACAGGAGCACCACTCCTCTCCCCTTCACGTATCTAGCAAGTTTGCTCTCTTCAGCGAAGCACCTGCTTAGAAACCTGAACGAGCTCTGGTTATAAGAGACCCTATCTTATAGTACATGAAATTAGCTAGGCCTTTAGGGGCACCAGCAGCTTTAGTTAGGTGTATATTGGGATCCAGGGTGCCAGACATAGCAGCTAATTTTAGGGTCTTAGGCAAGCATAGGGTTTCAAAGATAGTTTGTCACGTAGGAGCTACTGATATACAGATGTTACTAAGATTGTAGAGGTGTGTAAATAAGCCCTGTCCGATATGTAATACAAGTAATATACTCTGGTCCTATCCCAATGTGGCGTGGCGATGTAGTTTACAGCAGGTTATGGTCACTAAACTGCTAGATGTCCAGGTGGTGCTCTGAAAACAATGTGGGCTTTATAGATAATTGGAGTAGTTTTGAGGGCAAGGCTGGCATGTTAGGGCGGGACGGTATCCATTTCACTTGGGAAGGTGTTGCTCTCATTTCTTGCAGCATGGCTCATAGGACAGGCCTAATTAATTGGTGACAATACAGAGCTGAAGTCCACAAACAGTATCCTGGCATAGGATCCTGATGAGTCCAGATGCTGGAGGGCCATGTTTACAGCGTAAACAAACGCTGAAGTTTTAAAACAGGCTGGCACATGGCAGGTCTCTAGTGAGGTGTTAAAAATGTTAGTGAACACTGGAGACAGCTGGTTGGCACAGTGCTTCAGGGTGGTGGGGGAGACAGAGTCTAGACCCACGGCTTTGCGGGGGTTTAGCCATTTAAACAGTCTATTCACATCTCCCCCTTTGATGGAGAGAGGTGTGAGGGGCAGGGGGTCTGGGGAACAGTGCTGAGACAGTAATGTAACATCATTGCTCCAGCCGCTGTTGATATAAAAACAGATTCCACCTGTTTTTGTTTTGCCAGAAAGCTCCATGTGTTTATCCGCTCTGTAGAGTTGAAATCCACTCAGCTGGAGCACAGAGTCTGGTATAAGATCACACAGCCATGATTCTGTGAAGCACAAAACATAGGATGTAGAAAAGTCTCTGTTTTCATTCAGCAGCAGTGTCATCTCATCCATTTTGTTGCAAAGTGAGCACACATTAGAAAGGAATATCCCAGGAAGCGTGGTGCATAATCCGCACCAGTGGAGACGCACAAGCACACCTGAGCGTTTACCTCTTCTGTGGAGCCTCGCCTTGTTACAAGCGTCCTTGATCAAAATAGCCAGTAAATCCACGGTAGAAGCCAGAAAAGTCGGAAAAAGGTCCACAGGAGTAGTAGCTCTGATGTTCATGAGCTCTTCCCTGGAGTAGGAGCCACCAGAGCTCACTAAAGCTCTCCTTTGCGCTAGAAGAGTACTTCTGCCTTCAAAAAGTAAATCTCCTCATCTATTCCTGTGTTTCTCTGCTTCACACCATGAACCAATTGCTAATGGTTCCTTGACACTCTATGCTCTAATCGCTACCATGCACTGTTGTCTGCCCTAAAACTACAGGATTTGGCAAATGGGCTTCCAGTGTTATATTTAATCCTTCCTTAATGCCCTTTTCTGTTGGTTTATCATTGTTAGGTGTTCTATGAGGTAAAGTGAGTGGATACCTAGTCCCCATCATTCCTCAGCTTGCTGGTCATGGCTGAAGGCACATCTTCATGTGGAGATGAACACTTCAGCCAGCTGAGCTGCTTCCTCTGCTATCTTGGGATTGTGGTCTTTGATCTACACCTCCAGTATTTCATTCACCATGCATAGAAACTGGTCCAGGTTCATCACATCACAGATTTCTTTGGTTGATTCTTCTCTGGTCTGATCCATTTTTAGAACAGCTCCTTTAGGTATACATAGAGCTCAAGCGGGTCTCCCCAGGCTGCACTGCCACTGAACGAAATCTCTGGTAAAATGTGTCCTGTGTTATTTCATGCTTGGGACTCCTCCACTGGGGCTGGACTCTTTCTCTGAACTGTCAGCCATCATTTGGCTTCTCAAGAACTTTTCCTGCTTTACCAAGGCCAGACTCCATCTACAGCCATCTCTGGTACCACTGGTACCCAGAAAACCTGCCTCGGTTTTCACTAGTCCTGCAAATAACTGTGGAATCGCTGCCCAGATTTCAGGTAAGTAAATTTACTTTACTTCTTTTGAATTATATTCAGATAGCTATCAGGCTAAAATTAATAACACATTACCACAAAACCAAAGATAAAAAATTATACAATTAAAACTGTGCAGTGACTCAACTAATCTTTTTCCCAACAAACAATCAATTTTCAGCAAATCAGCATCAATCTTCATTTCCAAGCTCAACATCCAACCAGTCAGACAGCCAATCAATTTGCACTTGACAATGACAAAGTTGAAAGAGCACTCATTCCCTCATGACAGAGGCTCTCTGCGACAGCCATGCTCCCAAAGATAGCAGCCTTCGTTTACAAATGTTGTGTTATTATAAAGTCTAAAAGTTTTTTTTTATAATGCATATAAAATGTTTTATAGTGCATTTTAAGTGTTTTTTGTAATGTATGTAAATGTTTTTGTAATGTGTGTAAATTTTTTTTTACAATTTTTTAAGAAAATCTTTTCACAGGCTCTTTAATTGCTGTTGGTGCTGAAGGTGTGAATGAGTGAATATCTGATATAAAGCCAACTTTAGCACCATAATAATGAGTCAGGTTTTCTTTTGTCTTGTACCAAAACTGAGCTTCACTAAATTTATTCTTGAAGATCTGAAGTGAAGCAGTAATTCAAACTGCAGATGACAAATTAATCTATTTGTATTGACTCCACCCAGTATGTTAAGACAAACACACAAAAATCTTATTTTGCTAGTGAATTAGGTCGGACTTTTTTTTTTTTTTTTTGCATGTCCCTGCATGTTCCTCTCTCTGACACATGTCTGACAAAACCATCCAACATTTTTTAAATCCTCAACATAACACATTCAGTCTCTTTCTGTTTGTTTCTCTTTCTGTTTATTTCTTTGTCCTGTCATTACAGTTTTTCACACTGCTGGATCTAAAACACTTTTATTTATTCATGTTTGTTTATTGTTGATGTGGTTTTATTGTTCTCATTAAACGCTGCTTTACAACCGCATCCTTCCCAAAAATTGACAGATATAATTGGACACAGTGCTGATTTTCTGGGTCCTATTGAAGTTATAACAAAAATCATTATGGATATGAAGGTATAAACTGTAGATTTTAAACAGCAATTATAATAAAAGTATATTATTTTAGTGTGTGTTACATTAAATACAGTGAGACATAAATAAAGCACATAATTACTTCCTCTAAGATCTTTGGAAAGATTTTAAACTGCCTCCAATGTGGGTGTGATCCTTAATAAACAATGTTAATGTACTTACAGCTTCAGTTCAGCTGCTTTCAAGTGTTTCAGTTTGCTACTACTATTACCATCACTAATAATAATAATAACAATAATAATAATAATAATAATAATAATAATAATATGAAGAACCCCGGTGTGGGAGAGTGTAGAGGAAGACTCGAGAGACAGGCAGAGTATTAGCGGCACTCCAGGCTCATGTTTATTCAGTATATGCTTTTCACCTGTAGAATGTCTAAGTCAACAGGCAGCGTGAAAACCATAAAACAATGAATCCTCACTCACAGACTTTGTGGAGCCAAGTTAATTACAGCATTTTTGCTGATTGCTGGATTTCAACTGTCCTGTGAAAAATTGGCAAGTGATAGGACATCCCTGACCAAAGGATGAACCCTCTCAGCCAAGAAGAAACCTCTGTCAAATTCATTGATTTAGGCCATTGGCTAAGACCAGATGGCTCACCCAACAGGATGGTAAAGCTGATAACTTCAGGAAAAAGGAGGGGTGAGTCACCCAAGGGCCCTCATGGAATGAGACCTTTATTCTCCCCAGGAACACAAAGTTCACCACCATTTACACATTCCACAGAACCCAGCTTTAAGAGACTGCACCAGGTTACTTTATATCTCCTAAAAGGGCAATGACTCTTAAAATGATGCACCATGGTCTGATAACATGTTGTCTTTTAATGTTGTGCCTTATTTGTATCATGCTTATAGTCACAAGGTTAACATTATTAATTTGATTACTTAGCACGCATTATCATGGTTGAGTATTACTATGGTTATTGTGGCTGATTATTAGCATTCTAGTAACCACAGCTTATAAATGTCATGTTTGTGTGTGTGTGATTGTTGTGTAATTTCCTAAGAGTTGGGATAAAGTTAATTTCAGTACAATATATTACATCTGTGTAATAGGGTTAGGGTTAGGGTTAGGGTTTACCTTGTGGAAAGTTCGAAAAAAAGAATATTACTCAGAGCCTTGTATGCTAATTGGTGTCAGAGGAGAAGAATGCAGTTTACACCCTGCCCCAAGATCCTGCTGATTGGAACAAGCACTTTGGAGTCAGCCCAACTGGAAAGGGTTAAAACCCTCTGACACAAAGGAAACTGAGAGTCTCTTAACAACTCAGAGAGAGACTCCATCCACAACTCAAGAGTCTCTTCCATCACATCTTCGAGAGTCTCTATCAATGTCTGCGGAAGCTCTCTTCTATCAACATCTGCAGAAGTCTCTTCCAACAAGTCACCAGGAGTTTTCATCAACCAAGAGCTTCAGAGGCAACCTGCCTATGAGACTCCGCCGGGTTCACTCCTCGCTCTCTTTATCATCCTTCCAAGACTGCACTTAAGGCCAACCAGACTGCTGACCAATCAACATCACCGGAAAACCCATCCAAACAATGATGCAATGAGGGAATCCCTGACAACACAAATGCAAGTACAGTACCTTCAGATTCTAGCTGAACTGGTGCATTTTATAACAAAATTTAAAGCCCTTCTGAATGAAGTGAAGGTTAAATTAATAAGTTGATGGTTGGTTCATGTCATGGTCTGAGAAACAGCATACAGTGCTAGAAAGTTGGGACTTCATTCATTCTCTGTTCAAAACCCTTTCTAGGTTTGACTTTTGTGTGTGTGCATGTATTTATGCGTTAGATTAGATTTTTAGAGTAGTAATAAAGTCTCGTCTGATTTTAAAGGCAAGTGTCTTGTGTCTCTTACAATTTACTCCCTTAAACTGCTGATCTTGTTACCGTGCTCGCAATATAGTGTTTCACTATATTTAGGATAATATTGCTGGTGGCCACAGAGGTAAATATCCCATGAACAATTAATAAATATACTAATTTTAATTTAGCGCTGAATGAATGAAGTTGTTCAGCTATTAAAATATTAATTTGCAATATTTCCACTTCTGGGCTGATCTTCTGATCTCCTACATATTTTGTTGGAGGATGCAGGCAGCTTAACCTAAACAGCTAATTTCCTACACAGTGCACTTTCAATAAACTCAACAAGATCCAAACACTGATGATGCTCTGCAGAAAGTAATGTCTTAACAAGTGGAAATGCCCCTCTGTCCCATGCAGAGACACACTCCTCTCTCCACTCAGATACAAACACCTCTGTCCTGCTCAGAGACACACCCCTTTGTCCTCTCAGAGATACACCCCTTTGTCCTCTCAGAGACACAACCCTTGATCCTGCGCAGAAACATGTCACTCTGTCTGCTCAGCGACACAACGCTTTATCCGCTCAGAAACACAACCCTTTATCTGCTCAGAGACACACCCCTCTGTCACACTCTAAGTCAAACTCATTTTTGCCCTTAAAACACACCAAATGGTCTTCTATCTGAAGATAGACTTTCCTCCATGAGGTCGGTGTGTGAACAGGATGCCATGAAAATACACACACACACACACACACACACACACAAGTGCACACACCTACAGCAGTTAAATCTAATAGCAGGTGCAATATCACAGAATGATGACACCATTATTTTTCATTAGTGTTCCTTCACGACTTACACAGCATTCAGCTCAGAACTAAATCTAATCACAGCTACTTCACACACACACACACACACACACACACACACACTCTTCCTGTTTCATAGTCGCCTTCAGCTGAGGTTTTTAACAAGACTGGAACACTCCTTCAGGTGCACAAATAAAACTCAGATCATGACCCCCATTAATCACACACACACACACACACACACACACACACACACACACACACACACACACACACACACATTTCATTTGTTTATTCACCATACTGACATGGCAGGGCAGTGAACATTCTTTAATCCTTAAATGTTGAGTTTTTTGAGTTCATTAATTTTCAGCACGGTGTCAGAAAAAAAAAAACAAAAAAAAAACAATAAACTGAAAAGACGTAAATCCAAACATTGAGTTTCATTACACAGCCCTTAGATCATCATAACAGAGCACAGACACAAGAAACACATGAGAAAGGACCCTACAAGGAGAAACAGAAATTGGACAAAAGTACAAAAGAATGAGGGACCAATCACCAGAGAGAAACCAATCTGCAGAGTGTAACCAGTCAGCAGAGAGCGTAAGTAATTAACAGGGAGATTAACTAGTCAGCAGAGAGAGTAACTAATTAACAGGGAGACTAACCAGTCAGCAGAGAGGGTAAATAATCAACAGGGACATTACCAGAAGAAAATAATCAATCAAGTGAGAGATTAACTGGTCAAAGGAGAGAGTCACCAATCAACAGAGAGTCAGTTTTACAGTGACACATTGAAACAGCAAATTTAACACCTTTTTTTCACTTACAGTGAATGGCACGTGAAAGCAGCACCTATGAGGTCTGTCACACACACACACACACACACAGACACACACACACACACACACACACACACACACACACACACACACACACACAAAAGTATGTAGTGTGAAATTTATAAAATCACCAAGATCCTTTTACAAATGATGATACTGTCTTTATAAAAAGTGCCCCACATTTGTCTTTCATCTGTGCTTAATGCATTATCCATGATAATGTTTTAATCTATGTTCTGCACACTCTGACACTGGTTTCTGGTTTACCCCAAATAAACATCATGCTGAGAATATGCACATCCTGGATCTCTACGCATGTTACAATGGTGTTATTAAGTGTCTAGTTTTGACTTTGTTCCTGCCTCATTATAGTTTTTTCCTTGTCCAGTTCAGCCTGTCCATACATCACTTGACCCTGTGCCTACACGCTGATTCTGATCATCGATAAAACCCTGCACTTGCATTCAGATCTGCTCATGTCTGATAAACAGCAGCTGTGGTTCTGCTTGTGAAAAGATTTGAGAGCTTTCTCTCAATTGCTGACTTGCCAAATATGGTTTGAGTCTTAATATATCTGACATTTTCAATCAATACTCGTGTGTAAAATAATCTCAGATAACTTACCGCAGCTATTCTAATCAAATTGACATCTCTAGTAAATAAATTGTAAAGTGGAGTGGAATTTTGGTCTTGCAATAATTAAGTGATTTATGAAGAATAAGAAAGGGATTATAAAAGCAGCATACTGAAACTGATAAACCATTAGGGTTGTGTGTTAAGAGAATGCAGAAAGTTGTGCTTTGTCTGTCCATGTGTGTGTGTGTGTGTGTGTGTGTGTGTGAGAGAGAGAGAGAGAGAGAGAGAGAGAGTTTTTCTGCATGTGTGCTTGTAGGTGTGTTTTAATAGTAAGCTCTTTGAATATTGGCAGTAAAGCTGAAAAAATTGACAGTAACAGTTTATGTTGTTGAACCTTTTAACTGCTATAAAATATATGTATTGATCTGTCACTTTTTAAATGAAATAAAGCTGCGAAAGGTGAAAACACATGCACCATCCTGATGGAAGCGTAAACCTGCAGCACTTCATCTGCTTTTTGCTGGAGTAAAAACTTTAGGATTTGTAAGACAATAACACTAGATGTGACTCAGAGGCTGGAGTACCACCGACTTCAAGAAAGGAAAAAGAAAGAAAGTATTTTGACTAAGCTTTGGAGGCAGAGGGGTTTGCAGTTCAGTCACAACAAGAAATAAGAATTAAAACACAGAGCCCCATCCTTCATCCCTTTATATCCCATCTCTATCTATCTATCTATGTATCTATCTATGTATCTATCTATGTATCTATCTATGTATCTATCTATCTATCTATCTATCTATCTATCTTTTCATCTACATCTCCCTCGGCTGCCCTTACAAACATGTGTTGGTTAATTCACTCCGGTTATAAGCTCTGGTTTTGCCTTGTTTTAGATTGCAGTGATATTAAAGGGAAAATGGATGTTTTTCAGTTTCTTTGCCTCGACCTTTTATTACCACAATATTAATGCAGAATTATTACACAAAGAAGAGTAACAAGTTCTGAATATTTTTGTTTTGTGACTTTGACAAGGCAGATAAACAGTGAAATGTCACTGCAGGCTGAAAATGTGTTTATCACTACAAACATCAACTGAATTAGCACACACACACACACACACACACACACACACACACACACAATTCAATTTTACTGTATAGCACCTTTAACAACAGACATTGTCACAAAGCACCTTTACAGAAAAATATAAATACTTTACATAAATTTTACATTTAGAAATTTATCCTTAATGAGCAAGTCAGAGATGATGGTGGTGAGGGAAAAACTCCCTGATATGAGGAACAAAACTTGAGAGGAGCCAGACTCAAAAGGGAACCCTGTGGAAGGACATCCACAGCTATCTTTATGGTTTCTATGTGGTACAGTCCACAGTAATCTCATTGAACTGTAGGCTGTCTATGTGGAGCCATCATCAGCAGCGAGTGATTTTCAGGTGATGAGAACTCCAACCAGAAGTAGTGCATCATACACGCGCACACACACAAACACACACACACACCCTTCGCTCAAGTACATGTTGGCATTGTATATCTCTCATTGTGTGTGTTCTCAAATGTGTGGATTTGTATTGTGTATAGTATGGATGAGGGACACATGCCAATGCGCACACACACACACACACACACACACACACACACACACACACACACACACACACACACACACACACACAAACACACANCACACACACACACACACACACACACACACACACACACACACACACACACACACACACACACACACACAAACACAGAAGAGTGCAAGATTGTAAAGTGCGATTATATCATCAGTAATGATGTGGTAATTATATAGTGTAATAGTGTATGCTGCATGCTGTGATGATCAACTGGCTTAAAAAAAAATCAAATAAAAAGAAAAATATTCAAGTGCGAAAATGTTTCAACTTCATTCACACGCCACACACACACACATACACACTTCCAGGCTGAGGATTTGAGGAATTTCTGTTATCTACAGTTTTGTACTCTGTTTTTCTAGATATCAATAACATTAAAAACATTAAAAACAACTTTATACTGGTCAAAATTCAGATTTTTTTTTACCTAAATTCTCCAGGCATATCTCACAAAAACATGCAGTGGAGTGGTAGCTCAGTGGTTAAGGTAATGGGCTAATAATCAGAAGGTGATGAATCCCAGCACTGCCAAGCTGCTGCCTTTGGGTCCTTGAGCAAGACCCTGAGCTGTATCCTGTCTCAACTGCAAGCAATGTTTTTTATAAAAGTATCAGACAAATGAGGGAAATGAATAAACCACTTTTCTGTCTGAGAAATAATAAAAATCCCAGAGGTTCTGAATAAAGCTTCTGAATAAAATTGCCAACAGAACTTATTCTTAGCACAATAGAGATGTGAAGACTGATGTAACAGCATCATAAGGAAATGATGATTCAGAAGTTCAGCTGTCTTAAACCTTTCATTGCATAACTAATTTCACAGCACACACTCGTCCTCCTCTGTTTTTTTTCCTTATGATAATGGAAGTGGTGATGATGCGTTTCCTCTGTCACATTAATAGTACATCATTTGCAGGTGATGGTTTATTTATGAGTTCTGAACATTTAATTAGAAACATGGTGTTACTGTTTACTGAACAAAACGGAATTTATTTTTAAATGGACAAGCCGGAATTATTCATTATTCAGTCCGTCTGTACTCGTCCTCTACACAGAGCATGTGATGTGTGAGTGAGGGAGGTTAAGCTAGCAAGAGATACAGATTTTCAGTATTAAAATTTGATGTGTGATTTACACACAGCTCTTTAGATGTGTATGAAGTGAAATGTTTATGCTAATTTATTCATTGATTAAAACTAATCACTGAATAGAAGTCAGCAAAGATTATTCTTGTAATAAATGATTGGTATATGATTCATGTAGTATATGATTATTATTTCTTGATTTATGAATCTTTTGTAATTTTTCATGTGCATACAGTCATTTAATAAAGTGTTAATATTTCACGTTAAAGCAAAGTTAAAAATATAAAGCCAGACTTGATGGATAACTTAATTTAAATTTCAACTTCTAATTGATTGTGAATTTTCCCTCACTGTGTAATAAACTACAGTATAGGAGATCTTAAAACAAGTGAAGTGAAAAACAGCTGAGACCAGGACACACGTGCACATACAAAACACACTAAATCTTGACTTATTTAGATGTATAGAATTTTAATTAACACAGAAAATTCCCAGTGACATATTCAGTGTTTTGTGTCTCATTGCCTCTGAACAGGAAATCAAGAAAACAAGACATACCTCTTTAATAGACTGAATAACAGCCAATCTCTGTAACATCAACAACTCAGCTATACCTTTTTTCCTTTCCTCCATTTATTAGCTTTGTCATTAGAAAAGTATTATTCAGTAACTCAATTCAAACTGAAAGAAAATGTGTGCAGTGATGAGAATTAGGGACTGGGGGCTTCTGGGAGTTTAAAAAGCAATTCAGGGGGCAGGGAGTTTCAGCAGAGAGACTGGAGTCAGTCTAGGGAAAAGGGAAAACTTGTGAATGTTTTCATTGTAATTATGAAGAAAGAGGACTATGCTACTATTACTACTATTACTACCATTAATAATAATAATAATAATAATAATAATAATAATTTTTATTTCTTTGTTCCTTTAGAGAAACTCAAAGACACTGTCATTGCAGAATCTGCTGCCACTCTCTTTGACTCAACTCAGTATTGCAGTATTATTATGTATTAAGTATTATAAGAACTTTATTAAACAAATCAGTGAGTCACAGTGCTGTGTTTGTGTGCTGACCTGATCATCATTGTGTGAGATCAAAACACAGCACAGAGGCAATGTCGGCTAACTGGCTAATGCAAACATAAACAGCCTTGTTGATGGGAAACCCTTCTCTCTGTTATGATCTGCCAGTGTTGCTGCTTGTGATGTTGTTTGTGCAACATAAGCTTATATGCACATCTGTGGGGCTCTGATGGTAGTGAGCCACAATTGTACTATTATCACAACTGCACTATTTGTCCATGTAGTGCACAGTTATAGAAGGGATTTATTTATAATTGCACTATCCATTGTCACCTACATGAGGATGGGTTCCTTTTGAGTCTGGTTCCTCTCAAGGTTTCTTCCTCATATAGTCCCAGGGAGTTTTTCCTTGCCGTCACCTCTGGCTTGCATATTAGGGATAAATTCATACATTTACAATTTACATCCTGAACATATTTATTTCTGTAAAGCTGCATTGTGACAATGTCCATTGTTAAAAGCGCCACACAAATAAAATTGAATTGAATCTTGTGCAAAACAAGGCCTTAATAATAAAAAGTCTACTCTTTTATGATGCCATTGTTTCTGCGTGACACTGTAAAATTTCAGTCTATATATTTTTTGGGTTATGTGTCTGAGCTAGTGTATGAGATTTGTCCATGAAAACCCACACCAATTTGAACGTGAGAGCTCTAACTGTGGATTACTGTGAATTACATATTGTAACAAACAGTGGCTCACAACATCATATCATTTTTTTTCCTCACCTCAATAATAATGATTATGAGATTGTGAATGGCAAGAACCTTACTCGTGGTTTGGTGAAAAATGTTGGATTAAACTTTGTGTATGCAGAATTTTCATGTTCTCCCCATGCTCCAGGGGTTTCCTCCAAGTACTCTAGTTTCCTCGCCCAGTCCAAAGACATGTGTTGTAGGCCGATTGGTATTTCCAAATTGTCCATAGTGTGTGAGTGAGTTCAACTGTGTCCAGCAATGGGTTGGCACCCCATCGAGGGTCTCCTCCGCCTTGTGCCCCAAGTACCCTGGGATAGGCTCCATGCTCCCCCAAGACCCTGTGTAGGATAAGTGGTTCAGAAAATGGATGGATGGAGGATGATTAAGATAATGTGTACAACATGGTGTATTGTGTGTACTAGATATGAAGTTTAATGTGAATGATGTGTATAATATGTATACCTATATATGATGTATAGGGTTAGGATGTGATGTGATATTTATGATACTTAAGCTCACTCATTGGGAGAAATTGTGACAGAGAGTAAAGGTTCTTGGCAAAAAAAACTGAATCTCATCTGAAACACACTGCATTGTTTTGATCCTTTTAGTCCTGGAAGATTTTTGAGAAGCTGGTTGAGAATGATCAGTGGAAGAGAATAGAAACAGACACTGATTTGTCAAGGGAGAGAAAATAAGAAGTGAGGATTAAGGGACAGTGAATGCCTTTGGACAGCAAGTGTGGAATTAAAGAGAAGATAACAATGGGACAGGTTATTGGGTTTATCAGTGTGTGAGTGGCATGTCTTTGCACCAAGATGCTGGTACCTGTCAATCACACCAAGAGCTTTACACACACACACACACACACACACACACACACACACACACACACATACACATTCAAGGGAGCTTCGGGGGTATTGGTTAGTAGAGTAGCACCAGTATATATTATCTGTGTGACAAATCATCTGCTGTGAGTGTGTGGGAATGTGCATGTATGTGTGCATGTGTGTGTCTGTTTCCAATCACACTTCTTCCTTAAATTAAAGTATGTATAGAAAATCAGCAGCACAATTTCCTGGTTTCTCTAAAGGTGACAGAAAAAAGGTTACTGGTTTTGAAGCATGAAATCCCCAAAATGACAAAAGGCTACATAGTAAATAAAAGATTGAATTAAAACATTAGTTTTCACATTTAGAATGAACCCCTTTCAAATTTTATTGATTCCAATAATATTGTTTATTCATGTATCTATTTATTAATTTACTGCCTCTTTGATAATGAAGGGGTGTGGCTTGTTGACCAGGGCAGTAGATGGTTAATGAAGTCCACAAGAAGTGTTTGACTATCATTATTATAGTCTAAACAAATCTGCCTTAACCAGACTAGATGTATTGCTTCATATATGTACTTCTTACAAAATCTTCTTCTTCTTTCGGATTTTCCCTTCAGGGGTCGCCACAGCGACTCATCACTCTCCACCTATCCCTATCTTCTGCATCCTCAACACTTGCACCTACTAGCTTCATATCCTCATTTGGGCAGTCGTGGCCTAATGGTTCGCGAGTCGGACTTGTAATCTGAAGGTGAACCTGAAGGTAGTGGGTTCAAGTCTTGGGTCTGGAAGGGATTGTAGGTGGGGGGAGTGAATGACCAGTGCTCTCTGCCACCCTCAATACCACGACTGAGGTGAGACCCTTGA